>WEKY01024102.1:228555-274442 GCA_013390045.1 Picathartes gymnocephalus
GGCCGCTCCGGCGGGTCCCGGGCAGGGACGGTGGGGCACGGCCGCCCGCCGGGCTCTGCGGGGCCGTGCCGCTCCCCGGCTCGGACGCCAGGGGTTGTCCGGGCGCGGCGGCGCCCCGCGGGGTAGTCCCGACGGAGAAGCCGCCGCGGGGAGGTTCCTGTCACCGGGCTCTGCGGCGGCCGCGAACTTCGTGTGGGGACCGCAGTCCCCCGTCCGTGCCCGCGGTGTGGATTCCCTTCCCGTGGGCTCCATCCCGCGGTGCGGGACGCTGCTCTGGAGGTATTTGTGCGCTCGTCTCGTCCTGACGCGAGGGTGTTTTTGCACGTTTTAAGTTTCTCATTAGTTGCGGCGAGGTACGGGTTTGTACGTAAACGCGGAGCTCACTCATCGGCTGTATTTTGGCACATCTCAGAGCTAGACAAGACTGTTTAATTTGCGAAGTCTCTCCTCTGCAGCTACATGTAATTTTCTCCTCCTGCTAAAAGTCCTTTGGAAACGCTGCAGAAATGTAATGAATATGCAAAGGAGCCAGCTCTCAAACCCAAACCCAGTTTGTCTTCAGAGACTTTTCAAAACGCCCAAAGTGATCAAGATACATTATGGAATAATCACTTTTGCCTAAAATACAGGGATGTGATGTTTCACACTTTCTCCTTGTATTCCTAATTTAATTGGTGACAGTTCAATTAGAATTCACCTGAAATAAAATCTCTAAAAATCGGTGAGAGTTGCTCGGTTGCTTTTACTTCCAGTGCGGCCTTAAAAAGCAGGAAAGCTGCTTGTGAAGCCCTTGTCCCATGCCTACATCCCACAGCTCCCTAGTTTTCCTTCTCCCGATGCTTCACCCACACCCACCACCTGCCTACTTCAGGCGCGCGTCTTCCTGCCCCCTCCGGGAAGTGTGCGGCTCCGAGCTCGGAGCGGGCACACCGGGGAAGGAAGCGGTGTTTTCCCGTGGTTAAAGATGCTGAGCGGGGCTGCTATTGCCGCTGCGCGCTGTCTTCGTAGAGGGAGAAGAAGTAGGTTGTGATTCCTGCCCTAGCTGTTTACAAATACTTAAGAGTGCTCTGTGGTGTCTCTATGGTTTTTGTTTTCCTTTTTCCTGGGAGTTATGTTTGTGGTCAGAGTTAAGGTGACAGCCAGCGTTTGGCGAGAAGGGCATGGCATGTGGGGTGATGGGATGTGGATGTGAATGAGGTAATGTGGAAAATCAGAATGCATGCTTGTGCGTTGCAAAGGCTGAGTGAAAATCTAACTTGTGATTTCCTGGTTCTCCCGTGGCTATAACAGTATGCAGCCTTGCATGTATTTTAATCAGCTTTGTCTGCTGTGGGGAGTTTTCTGGCTTCTTTGTTTGTTCTATAAGTGAAAAACGTAAGAGATGGCTGGTCTTTCTTCCCTGTGTGTTCTGACACTTGTCACTGGTATGGACAGCAAACAAAGAAGGGGGAGAAGTAGCAGCTCAGGTGCCATGGCTGTGTTCATTTGTTCCTGTCGACCTCCCCGTGCCAGCTTTGCATTCCTGCCTCTTGCTGCAAAAAAGGTTTGCGGTTGTGTTAGATGTACCTGCTCAGTCCTGAGGCAGCAGATCGTTCTGGCTGGCTTCTCAGGATTTGCCAGAGGACATGACCAGGCTGTTACTCCTGAACCAGGTTGGTTTGGGATCACAGATTAGACGGCCTAAGACTTACCGAGCAGGCTGCAGAAGAGGGGGATCACACATGGTGCCCCAGGGCCTTATCCAAGAGGCTTTTCCTGGTGAGGAGCAGACAGAAGTGTCCTGGCTGTGAGCTCACCCTGTCCTCTCGTTGTGTAACCTCGTGCTCACCCTTTGCCCCAAAAGCATGGTCCCCAATGCACTAAGGAATGAGAACAGTGGTGGAGAGCAGTGTTTCAGGTCTCTTAGATACAGCTTAAAGGTCAGCTGAAAGATGTGGGGCGCTGAGACTTGAGTGGGTGTGCTAAGGCTCTGCGTAGCCGGCTGGGTGAGCAGAGCCAGCAGCAGCAGTGCCGGGTGTCCTCGGATTCAGGCAGTGCTGTGCTGCTTTCTCAGCACTCCTTGCTTGTTGCTTGTCCTCTTCCTAAGCCTCATCTTACCCCTGCAGGTCGACTAGCATAGCTGCTTCCCGGGCTTTGTAGGCTGTGAGCTGGGCCGAACCAGGGACCGTGTCTGGAGAAGCAGCGTAGTTGGTGGCGGGAGAGGCCGTCTTGGAAAGGGGAGGGAGCCTTCCCCTTGGTAAAGTTTAGAAATAACTTGGGATGGCATTGAGGTGAGTGCTGGAAGAACTCTGTTTAATGCAAGGAGAAAAGAGGTTAAAAGGCGGAGTGTTTGAAAATGCTTTCTCTGCAGAAATTGGTAGCAGTCGTACGTGGAAAAACTGCTCGGTCCTCTCGGGGGTTACTGTACTGAATTTGAAAAACAGAATAGGTCTTTAAAGTACAAAACAAAGGGATTTCAGTCTTGCTTTAAATGCAAATCTCAATGCAGTCTGAACCGTGGACTCACTGCTGACGCCTCCATAGTACATATTAATCCAGTTTTATCTGTCATGAGGAGATTTGTTGATTAGAAGCCTCTAGGTAAAGGCTGCTCGTGGACTGGTGCTGCTCTTCCAGCCCGTGGGCTGGAAAAAGGAGTTCAGTTCTATGGCTTGCCTGGAGCTCTTGGGCTGTGTGTAATTTCACTGCCACCATCCTCCCAAGATGCAATTTAGCTTTCTGCACCAAGTCCATTTATGTAGATTTTGTGCTAAGATGAATGACTTTCAGAGGAAATGGGCCTTCTTTTAAAAGTTATATAAGTTAATTTGTGGTATTGATGGTGAAAAGTCAGCATCATTTGAAATGGGATGGTAGGAACAGTTTACTGAAATGTCACTAAACCATAAGTGTTAATTTTGTCTTGACAAAATTTGTCAAGAATGGGGAGGATTTTTCTAAGAAATTCAGTGAAATACTGACACTTTAAAACAGTGAATTCTGTGCCCTGTAAAGGGTGAGTTACCTTTTAAGTGATTTTCCTCATTTTCCTTGTTGCTTATTTTGACTGTAGACAGCACTTGATTTTCTGCAGTTAACTGTAATTTCTGAAAGCCAGACTGTGTTTCTGAAGTATGTAGCTCTTAAATGTTTACAGTTTCACCCTGAGTTCCAAAGCCTGTAGTTGGTTAGCTCTTAAGCTCACCAGCAGCTCCTTGAGGTAGCTGCTCGAATCTAAACTGCTAGTGCTGTCCCTTCTGCTTTACATTCCAGCACACAAGGAATGATAGATATGTTCAGCTGGTGCTTTGGGGGTTTTGTATGTTTTGGGTGGTTTTTTGTTTTTTGGTTTTGTTTTGGTTTGTTTTTTTTCCTGGGCTCCATCCCTCTTCCTGAAGAGATTGACTGTAGGTATCTTGTTGCTGCCACATACATTTCTGGAAAATTTCTGTTGGCCTCTTGATTTTATTTTTCTCTAGTAGAGTTAAATCAGAATTTTATAGCAAAAGCCTGGGCAGATATCTTTAGAATAGAAGTTGGGCTCTGCTTGTTTTATCTGTGTGTTTGACTTGCTGAAGAAAAGGCTCATATTGTAAAAAAATCCCAGAAACACCCAAACCATTTTTTACAATACTTTACATGTTTTACAATATGCAAAAACAGATACTGTAAAAATAATTTGTCTCTGAGTTTTAGTTTTGATAACCAGTTTCCCAATGCCCCATAGAAAATGTGTTTGCTTGCATTGCAGTTTTGGAGGAAGGGGAGTTGCACATTATTAAAATCCTTTTCTCCCAGTGTGTGCAATTCTTTCTGTAGGTGTTATTTTCTACATTACTACTGTGTTTTTTCAAGTCCAGTGTGATAGTAGAGCCAGAGCGATGTTAGCAGACCTGCTCAGTGTTTTAGTTCTGTTACTTTCTCAACCAACTATAAATTACATGCTTTAGACCTTATTGATTGGTCGTTTAGTGTAATACAGTAATACTGGAAATTATCTGCTTGTGGCTGTGAAAGCCACTGTAGAGTGAAGAGGTATGTGTGTGTGAGATCTTAGAATTCTCTGAGGAGTTTATTATTTGTGGTGTAACTGGCTAAGGGGTTTATGAAGTTGAAAGTTGTGCAAATGTTTTTTCCTGCTGCTGTAAGGGCTGAACACTGCAGCAATCAGTCTGTTGGGAGCCTTTAAGCACAACTGCTCTATTGCTGAGTGGAGTTACATGTCTCAGGTGTCAATGACAGGTAGCCTTGTTAGCAAGTGAAACAGGCAGGTGAATTCAAACTAAGGTTTTCAAACTATGTGTTGGAATCCATCAGTACTTTTTCTTTGTCTGCAGCTGTTGGGCACATAATTAAGATCAGCAGAGGCTTTGGATCCTTTTTATGTGAAACAGGTAAAACGGTAGAAATACTGGGGTCTTAAACACTCTTTTACTGACCCAGCTTCATTAGTCTTCTGGGGTTCTGTTAAGCTCTTTGCTTTCCTTTTACAGTCCTCCACACTTTCTATGGGGGAAAAATGATGCGACAATTAAGAAGAATTAAAACTGATGAGCTTTTTTTTTCAGGGAATCAAGTATTCTGTCATTCTTCAGAAGGTGTTTTGTGATCATTTTGATCTTAAGATATAAAAGAGAATAAAGTAGAAGCTGTGAATGATATTGACTGACATTCTTGGGAACAAACATGAAGTGGAAATGTTGAAAACAGGCTGGCTTCGTGTTTGAATCATCTTTTTTTGTAGGTGCATCACAACTGTCTGCTGATTTGGTTTTTTCTTTTTCAAAAATGTTTCCATTAAGTTAACAAGTCAAAAATTAGAGCTTTTGCCTCTTTTTCATTTCTGTGGGTGTTCTTGTAATGAGAGAAAGAAATGCCGTCCTCAGAGTTGACAGCCTTGTGGAAAGATGGGCGGTGGGACAGTCCATCTTGATGTTGGTGCTTTGGTGCTCATCTTCTCCCTGTTTTTGCTGTTTGCAGGTTCTGTCATCCGTGATGGCGTCAGCGCTACCCAGAACCCTCGGAGAATTGCAGCTGTATAGAATACTACAAAAAGCAAACCTCTTATTCTACTTTGATGCCTTCATTCAGCAGGGTGGTGATGATGTCCAGCAGCTCTGTGAAGCAGGTGAAGAGGAGTTTTTGGAGATAATGGCTCTCGTAGGCATGGCTAGCAAGCCACTTCATGTCCGACGGCTGCAGAAGGCTTTGAGGGACTGGGTCACAAACCCTGGCCTTTTTAACCAGCCTCTCACCTCCTTACCAGTCAGCAGCATTCCAATATATAAGCTACCCGAAGGATCTCCTGCGTGGCTGGGGATATCCTGCAGCAGTTACGAAAGGAACAGCAGCACCAGAGAGCCTCACCTGAAGATTCCGAAGTGTGCTGCCACGACGTGCGTGCAGAGCGTGGGCACGAGCAAATCTGATGTTGTGGGGAGCTTATCACTGCAGAGCAGCAGCGAGCCCAGGATCTGGCAAGGACACCACACCACAGAGAGTGAGCACAGCCTTTCCCCAGCTGACCTTGGCTCTCCAGCCTCACCAAAGGAAAACAGCGAGACCCTGGATGCTGCTGCCGCGCTGTCAGTTGCTGAATGTGTAGAACGTATGGTTCCCTCCCTGCCCAAAAGTGACTCCAATGAAATCAAGGAGTTACTGAAAACAAATAAGAAACTGGCAAAGATGATTGGTCACATCTTTGAGATGAGTGACGATGACCCTCACAAAGAGGAGGAGATCAGGAAGTACAGTGCAATATATGGCAGATTTGACTCGAAAAGAAAGGACGGCAAGCATCTCACCCTCCACGAGGTAAAACACCTTGAATGGCACTGGCCTCCTCCCCTATTCCTACACCTTTGACAAGATACGTTTACAGGGTACACTTGTTGTATGGGCACTTCTTGCTGAGTGATGAGAATTGTGTCTGAAAGTTGTGTGCTGAGTGCTGTAGGCAGTCCTGGCCTGACAGGGAAATCTCAGGTGCAGCACAAGCCCCCTTTTGTGAGTGGGTGTGGGCGTGTGTGTGCACATGATGAATTTCAGCTTGGTGATACCAGACCGCTCGGTCGCTGGTGCGGCCTGTCACACAGAAGGTTTAGAAAGTTTGGCACTGAAATAAAAACCAGTACTGCACTGAGCACAGCCTTGGGGATTCTAAGGGTTTGGTACATTTTTAAAGAGGTTCTGTCTTGATATTTCCTTGCACTTTGAGAGCAGACTTGTTTGGAAGATCAGTAACTAAAATGGCTTGTGTCTGATGCGGTTACACCCTGTGCTGTCTTCCCTCACCTCAAGACTCTGCTCTGTAGCTTGTGCACTTGAGATAAAAAGGATTCTGTCAATGAGGTCCCTAAATCCAATGGCATGGATTTTTTGTTTATTTGTTTGAATTGGGATAATGCTCAGTTTTACAACCTGTGGGGTTTTTTGGTCTTAAGCCTGTCAAGTGATGTGCAGACAGTGTGAGGAGGAAGGGAAAGGACTGTCTCCAGTATTGATGGGTGGTTGTAATCTGAGTGTGTGTCCTTTAATCCCTGAGTAGTATCTCTTCCCTCTTGTCTTTGAAAGTCCCTGTGGGCCTCCCTTGCTCCTCTTGTGGCATTCCTGAGGCTCACACTGCATGTGTTGTAACGCAGTAGGTGTGTCTGTGTGGGGAGTAGTTTCCTAGTGCCAAAGTACTGTACAAGAGGAGAACAAACATTAATTCAAAGCAATGCCAAAACACTGTTGATACGAATGCTGCATCAGCATTTTCACAGTTAACAGTGATTGCAAAATTTCAGTTGGATTTAAAATTTGGCATGTGAGGCTTAGCTCCCAAAAGGAAAGGCAGTGTTTATGTTACAGGAGTGCCAAAGAAACTGTACTGGCTTTAGCCTTTTTTCACTTCAAGAAGAACTTTTGTAGGTGTGTAATCCATAGCATAAGACTGAGTTCTCTTTGTGCTTCTGAGTAGAAGGGCAGAAGGAAACAAGGCATATTTCTGTACATTTTTGTTTACATATTTACATTTATAAGGCAACTGCACATCACCAGCAGTGACTTGACAAGGGCGTTTACTGCAGACTGGGGAGACACTTCCACAGTAGTCAGCCACGTTCCTACCACACAGTTCTGGTTGTGCAGCTTACACTTATGTGCTTTGTGGCTTTATGTCAAACACTTATAATCTATGAATTCATCCACTGTCCAAGACAAGATCTCATCTTACTCCCCTGACCTTGTGGAAGTCTCTCTCATAACAGAATGAGTTGTATGTGAGATGGAGGCAGGATTTGAAAGGATTAATTGTGTGAAAGGATGCCCTGTGTACATGGCTGCAGATTCAGGATTCAGAGAAAGGGGGTTCTCCCCACCTGAGGTTGGAGGCAGTCATGGTGTACAGCATGTGTGGCTGTGTGCTTTCACAGCTTCTCTCTGGGGTAGCAACTGCAGAAAATGCTCTGAAATCTGGGCAGACTCCTTGTAGGATAATTTTCTGGCATCCAGCAGTGTACTGGAAGGTGGGCTCCAGGGGCACCTTTTGTGTAGGCTCAGAAGTGGCTGTGCAGAACTGGAGGAATGAACACTGGGGTAGTAATTGAAGGACTGGGATAGCAATGAACTGGAAGAAAGGACAACTGCTCTGCCTTGTTCATTTTTTTAGTATTGCACTACAGACCTTTACTACATCATTGTAAAACCACGTTTAAAAATGGAATGAGAGCATGGTTTGGCTTTAGGAAATATTTCTATCACTATTGTGATTAAGGGCACAAGATCAAAGGAGTCTGTGGTTGGCTTATGCCTCACTTACGCATGTGGGGCCTCGCTGAACTTGATGGGAACTGCACACATCCAAGCAAGAAGAATTTGCTTATAATTGGTTTACTGTTGGCTTAAAGAGGCCAGATTTCACAAAGTTTTATCTTGAACAGTTTTGTCTTCAGTTTAAAGTAGAAAATAAACAGCAGCAACGAGACCAATTTTTTTTTGTTTAAAATCTGCTAAACCAGAGTTTACCTTTTGTAAACTCAGCCTCAGTGTGTTTTTGGTTTTGATGGCTTAAGCAATTTGCTGCTCAGAAGGAAGGACCTTAAACAACCAGGGAGGTACATTTCTGCTTGTCCAGAGACTGTTTTTCTGCATATGTTAATACCTTCCAAGGCTGTCATTCTGCCTTGCAGTTCAAGGTTTCTCCTTGCAGCTGGCAAGGAACAGCTGAATCAACTTCACTGTGCATTTAAAAAGCTTAAGTAGTGGTTAGCTTTTTAATGTAAAGACAAGGGTATATCTGGCTCCTCAAGCACAGAGGAGTTGCATGCAAACTAAAATCAAAGCTGGTGGAATTATTAGTGGTGAATTAGTGAGAATATTTTGTTTCAGTATGAGCACTGAAGTGTCTCCAGAGGGCTGGAGCAGCCATTAGAGGCCTGTGAGAGCTGCAGACTCTGGGCTGATTTGGAAGTGTGTGCTCCTGGTAGAAGTATTTGCATAAAGCATTAATCTGACATAAAATCTTTCGAAGGCGTTCCAAGACTAATAAACATGCTGTCCTTAATCCATCCCATTGTTTCAGTATTACACAGCTTTTCAAACACAGAGAGCACTTAATGTTTAAAGTTGGACTGGAGGAGGGATGAGTACAAGGCATGCCCTTGAACTCGGTGACCCCTGAAAGTTTGAGTCAGATTTGTAATTCGCCTGTTAGTATTTCAGTGCTTGTCTCGGTAGCTATAAAATGGAAAAAAAATCCAGTTCAGTGGAATTAGAAAAACAAGCAATGAATTTTGTCCAGCTTGGTTTCTTCCTTTTCTTTTGCTGACTCACCAAAACAGTAGGGCTTGGTATTTAATTATGTGGTTTCTAGTAGGGGAGTCTGTGAACCCCGTCAGATGGAAATATACCCATCCCTCTTCTGTATGGTTCTGTGCTACTCCATAACCTTAAGGCTTCCGGCAAACAGAATCTTTATTTTTTAGGCATGAAACTCTTTGTATCCGCAGAATTATGCCTCCTGAAAAGGCAAAAACCCACGATGCACTTCAATTCAGTACGTCTGAATGTGACCTGTAAGAGGAAACCAGGAAAAACAAGCAAACAAACATTTGGCTTTCCTCACATATTAGGATAAACAGTATTTGCCTGCAACTACCCAAAGCATTTTCAGTCATTTCAGCTCTTCACAACCTTTCAGCACTTTGAAATCTCAAATTATTTTGTAAGCATTAGCCATATTATTCATCCTTGGCAAAGTAATAGCTATCACTGGTACAGAAATTAATGCCTGCTTTAGATGGTAATTCTTCTAATCGGTGTTGTATGAATCTTATATTGTATGTTTTTTTCTGAAAAGACAGACATTGTAGAACAACTGTTCCTGTCTAAGGGGTAATAGTTTGTTATTTTAGTACCTTGTAGTGTAGGAACACAGTAACATGTTTGTGCCCTTTTACATCTGATCTCTGTGAGATTTGATTTTTTTTGTCTGTACGGAGACTAAAGTAAAAACAAGTGCTCTGATTAACATTTAGGTACTATAGGAAATGCCCTACTGAGATCAGAGGCTTTTAGGCAAAACACAGGAAAAATTGCTTATGAAATATTAGGAGCAGCAGTTGTGTGTGAGGTTTTGCTAGAAACACTGCACAGGCTGCTGAGAGAAGAATCTCGGCTCTTCTGGATACGTGCTTTTGTTTTTTCAACCTTCCCAGAGAACAGGTGTCACATTGGGCAGAATAAATTTTTGATAGTTTGGATGCCAGCAAGCCCCGTGGCGAAGGACAGCGTGGTTGTGTGCTGTTCATGTCTTGGGACAGCTTCCATCCTTCGGGGATGGAGCGTGCAGCAGCTCGGGTGAGCTGCTGGCCTCTGTGGTTTGATTCACAGGTACCTCTGCAGCGTGGCTGACAGCAGGGTGAAGGGCTGAGTTCTTGGCCTTCTCCCAAGAGGCACCCTGTAACTGCAGAGCTGCTGCTCTGTGGGAGCCTTGCCTTTGGTGTCTGAGGTCACACGTGTGCCATGCTGCCAGATGGAGGGTCAGGGATGGCATGGCTCCATCCATCATGGATATGCTGACTGCTGTGGAAACCCAGCTGCTCTGGAATATTCACTAGTGTGGGACAGATACAGAACATACTGTTGACAGTAGCTCCAAAGCAGCTGTGCTCCTTTGCCAGAAGCCAAACCTATTCAAAGCACCTTAATTTCTAAAAGTAAAAGTAGAGAGAGTTGTGGTCACTTGGTAAAAACACTTGTAGTATTCTGTTGGCCTCTTGATGTTATGCCTCATTACACATTCTGGCTGTTCTTCAACTGAGGAAAAAGTGAGGAAGCCTCTTCAAGCTCTGCTTCTTGTGTAAGGAGCTTGGAATAACCTCTCCAGCATCTCAATTTGTGTCTCTTACTGCATTAATAATGTTAATGTTGTGTTCATACTGCTGACCATAGGCTTCTTGGACAGCAGTACTGTTAAGATGATATAATTCATGACAGTATCACCACCTCCTGTAGGCTTCTGAAGAGCATTGCAAAACCATTTTGAGCCTCAACTTCAGGCTTTTCCCCCCCCCCCTCCTTCTTTATGAATCTTTTGCCAGCAGCAGAGGCACTAGAAATGTGTCCTGGCAGGCTCAGGAAAACATCCTTGAAACAAGTTAGATTTGATTCATGTCTGAAGATAGTCTTCACAAACACGAGGGTGAGAAACATAGCTAAAAAAAGTTTAATCGTTTCTTAAACCATCACCTTCTACAGAATTTATTCTGTATTCACCAGGGAAAGCCATCTGTACCCACACTGTCAGGGTGGTTTTTTTTCCCAAGTCCCGGGCATATTGCGTTTATAAAAATAGTATTCCCTGTAAGCCAGGCTTTGGGAGCCAAACACTGTGAACGTTCAGAGCTAGTGTTTTATACTGAGATTTAATTAATGCTGGGATGAGGCAAAAGCAGCGCACATTGAGACAGTCTTACAATAATGTTTTACTTTAGGCACCAACTACATTCATATCTTTCCTTTTCCCAGAGGCTTACCTGGTTTAGCAAGGGATATAAATAAACTGAAGAAACTCTCCAGGGTTTAGTGTACAATTATAGGTAATTTTACTTGCGATCAAAATTTTTTATTATTTCAGAAGAGGTAGTTTTACAAGCACAGTAGGTGAAAGCATGCAAAATCCTGAGTGCCTGTTTGTTTGATTTGCAGCTAACAGTTAACGAGGCAGCTGCGCAGCTGTGTGTGAAGGATAACGCCTTGTTGACCAGGAGAGATGAGCTCTTCGCACTGGCCCGGCAAATCTCTCGGGAGGTCACCTACAAGTACACCTACAGGACCACCAAGTAAGGCTTCATTAACTCAGGGGGTCTTTACCTTCAGGGAGCTAAGCAGGCTGACAGCATTTTTCTGAAGCACTGGAGACGCTTCCTTCTTGCTCTTCAGTTAGCAAAGTGCTCTTCTGAGGAAAGGAGGGAAATGCTATTTGAGTCCTGAAGCTTTTAAAATGATAACATTCAGCTGTCTTGAATTACCTTTTTATTTGCTCTCTAGGTTTCCAAGTATTTTGAGGATAGTGCATATTGAGAGGCATCTGAGAGGCTGGTATTTCAAGCATTTGAGGCATTAGTGTGTTTTGAGGTTAATGTAAATTCGCAGAGCAGCCAGAGATGCTCATTGCATCAATTTCCTTTTTTCCATATACAGATTTGGCTTGTTAGCCAAAAAGATAAGGTCGCAGGGAGTGGCTTAAAAGCTTGCTTTAAAGGGACTGAAGTTGAGTCCTGATTTCAGTTGCTACTTTTCTCTTACATGAACTGCTGTTACAAAACAGTGACAAAGGCGTAACAGCTTTTAAATACAATTAAAAACTTAGAATTACTAAGTATGATTGAATGTCTTTCTTTAGATTTTTAAATGTTAATTCCCTTGCCTGTGATGTAATACCCTTTCAAAGTACATTTTTCTATACTTCTAGAAAGTTTTTCTGTGCTCCCCTTTCTTCCATAGAGATGCATATAAATATACATCCATCCTGGATAAGCAATGCCAAGGGCATTTCTGTAATTCTCTGTGCTTTCCTTCCTCTTTGGAAGGAAGAACCCATGAATCTCTTCATGCTTCTGAGAACAGCAGAAAATGCTTGTGTTCCTCTATACTTGAATGACTTTCACTGCCATGTCAAAGTGAATTGGAGGCTTTTTTTGTGCATCTCACTTGTTCTCCCTTGATCTATCTTTTTTCCTTGACTCCTTTTCATTATTTTTGATGGTCGGGGTTAATGTGCTGTTTACTGATCATGTATGTGTCTTCTCTTCTAGATCTAAATGTGGAGAAAGGGATGAGCTGTCACCAAAGAGAATCAAGATAGAGGTACAGTAATGTGACTCCTGTATTTTGACCTGTGCATGCTAAAATTCAGTTTTGTTTTGAAGGGATCTGTCTTAAGGAAATTTTTCAGAAAAACATTTGATAGACAGTTGATGGGTATGAGAGAGAGAGAGGGTGGGAGAACATCACCACTGTCTCTGTAAATGTAAGTGCTTGATGGAGAAACCTGTAGGAGCAGGGGTAAAGAGTAGGATTTGTTTAATGGTAAAGATACTCTGTGTTTTGCACTCAGAGTGAGTAGGAGGGGAGGAATGGGACTGACTGACTTCCTGTGGTGGAATAAGCTTGAGCACTGTAGGAAATATATTCCCATAAGGCCTACTGCTTTTCAGTCAGCATGAAGTGGGGATTGCCTAATTCACTGGAGTCAGCTGTTGATCATGTCCCAAATACAGAGTTCTGGGTAAGGACTGATGGCAGAACATTAACCGTCTCTGACTATGCCATAAATTACGACGCCGATCATATTGCAAAGTCAAAAACTAACTAAAAGCTATTTATGTCAGCACAAATGGTTGTGCTTGTAGATACTAATTTACAGGTTTTTGTAATGAGTTTTGTGTCAAGTGCATGTATACATGGCTAATGTATACATTTGCACAAGATGTTCCTTAGGGAGATGCTGGGAATTTCTCATTAAGAGTGCAGGAGCAGCATGTATGTAGTTTACCTTTTTCTTCAGTTACCACTGCTGGAAGGTAAATTTGAAGCCTTTTTAAAAGGTACTTCTAACAACAAAAACAAAAAAAAGGTAAAATGTACGTATGTATACCTATATAGCTCATAAGAACAGCACATCTTTCTTTTTAATTTGTATTTTAAGCAAATTACTGTTTCACTGCAACGTGGGTATCTAATTTATCCTTAGCACCGTGGGTGTTTTTTATTGTACTGTCTACTCGAAAAGGTATAGGTTAAATGCATGTTAGAATATGAGCTAGACCTTAGCTAGGTTTGTATGTGACACAGATAGGTGATGTATTCTTTAACTGTAGAGGAAAATTGCAACACAATCTGAAATGTGTTTCTCATATGTAACT
Source organism: Picathartes gymnocephalus (assembly GCA_013390045.1). Taxonomy (NCBI): domain Eukaryota; kingdom Metazoa; phylum Chordata; class Aves; order Passeriformes; family Picathartidae; genus Picathartes; species Picathartes gymnocephalus. The sequence goes on from WEKY01024102.1 coordinate 241,944, forward strand.
CATTCTGTGATAAATGATGCACTGTATGTAGTAAGGCTTTAATTTTTTTTCAGTACTGCAATGCTTTTACCTGTGCAAAAAGCTTTTCCTGTGAGGCAAACCCTGGTGAGAGCAGTTAGTTTTGAAAAGGCAGTTTTGAATGGGTACAGAGGAGTTCATCTTATTTATTAAGTTTCATCAGTCTATATACAATTGTAGTTTGAGTTTATGTAGTGCAAAATACACATGTGCAATGAGGATTCACTGGTGGCTTTGACAAGTCAGTAATGGATTTGCTTTTGACCTATGCTTGTTCTTTGATCCACGAAAAAGAGCAGGGAAAAGCTGCATTAAATGATTTTATCCAGCTTCACCGTTATCAGCCTTGACCAACATGTTGTAGGATGGTTAGTCCAGCCCTAATTTGTAAGAGCTGGTTGGGAGTTGCCACTCCTCTGCTTGAAATAGTATTTCAATGACTTAGATTTCAGCATTAGGAAGTTTTTCCTTCATTCAGTAATAATTGATGATGAGCAAGTGTCTAAAATGACACACTGCAAGGGAGGTGCTGTTTTTTATAGGATGTTCATTGAAAGAAAGCATAAAATTAAAACCCTGAAAAATACAAGCTGAAACTTGAAGTTTTCTGGAGAGCAGGAAGTCTGGACAGCCTTAGGGGATGGGTATTTTCCTATTTTCTGCATGGTGAAATCTTAAGAGTCTGGAAGGCCTGCTTCTTTTATACCTTTTATAGTTCAGTAATTCTGAGAAATGATATTACCAGTCATATTTTAAAATGCTTGTGAAAATTTCATGTCCTAATTGTACAAATGACTATTTCAGAAATAGGTCATTTTTCTAAAATAAGAAATTGAAAATTAAATGGAATTAAATATTCTTTAATCTGATAGCACAGCATTATTAATTTTGAAATTACCCATATTGTTATCAGCAGAAATATCTTTTATTCTTTACAACTTTGGGAGTCTTCTGAGTAGGAGTAAAGCATTACTTCAGTGCATTTTAATTTTGAGGTATGCTGTAGATCATGGGCTTTACTTGAATGAAATGTAAAAAAGATGCAGTATGACATAGTAGATCACTGCTGTTTTGGGTTCCTGGGCCTCACATTTTGAAAAAAAAAAAAGGCAAAAGGTCCTTTTTTTAGTAGTATGTTCAGGGATTTTTTTGGGTTTTGTTTTGGCTTGGGTTTTTTTTTGGAAAGGTGAAAGTAAAAAGGAAAATGGTAGCAAATGCAGATTTTTCCTTCTGTTCTGGGTAAGAATTCCTTACACTGTTTTTGCAGTTGAATTGCTTCATTGTGGATCTGTTCACTCACTATCATGAAAATACAGAGAGGACTTGAACATGGGGTATATTTTTGTTGTTATAACTAGCTCTTTTCTGTTTTTCTTTTTCCCTTTTTTTTTGAGAAGGATCATTTTGCCTTTCTGTTTAAAGGCTGAACTCTGTATTTTCATTCACCATTCCTTTAACCATTAGTCATTAATGTCTCTGTGAAGTGTGGCCTAAAATTACTAGGGCTTCAGTTTGGAAAGACTTCACAGCCTGTTTGCACAGTGTAAAAGATGACTTAAAAAAAAGATGAGTTAATTTCCTGAAATATAATAACACTTAAAAAAGCCTCCAGAGAGGCTCTGAAGGTCATCCTTGAGCAGAGCCAGCAGAGCTGTGTGTGCAAGCTGCAGCATTGTCAGTCTGCAGCCACACTGTAAATTTATCCTTTTCATGAATATGAAACTCGAACAAGCATTACAAAGAAACAATGTGCCATGAATTACATCAAATTACCTGTAAAAGCCTTTCTATTCTCCTGCGAGCTCTCCCCCTCTTGTTCGTTGAGTGGGTGGATGAGCTGTGGGAGTGAAGTGTAAAGAGAAGGGGAAAAAATTCAAGGCAAATGACAGACTAAAGGTGTGGAGGGAGTGATAAAAAGAGTGGAGTGAATTGGTATTTGGAAGCAGATTATTAAAAAGAGGTTGTAGTTCCTAAATCTGCTCTGGACAAAGACAGTCGCCTGCTCAGGACAGGTGAATAGGGATGGAAATGGCACATCCTCCTGCAGAGCAAGGATCTCTCCTGCTTGGGTGTTGTGAGGCAGGGGCACCCCTTATTTTGCCATTTTTCATGACTCAGTGCTGGCACCACTCCAAGCAGTGAGCTGTTGTGGCACCAGCTTAGAAAGCAAAACAAGTCACAGGTACATCAGGTAGAAGTGGAGGAAGAGGCTTCTCATCACTATTGGGGTTGGTGAAGTTCCCCTTCAGAGTCTGTGTGAACAGTCAATAGAGGAAAACCAGAGAGTTTTTAAAAATATTCTTGCTGTCTGTGGTCTAAAGAAATTGTTTTGTATGTCAGTGTCTTCATTCATCTGAAAAAGAGGGTTAGGAAGAGCTTTCAAAAACTGATTTCCCAAAGCTCAGTGGGAGTCAGGGGGCACAGGCGGGGAGATCTGAGTGGAGGCTGCAAGGAAGCGTCTTGCCTTGGTGCCAGTATGGGTGGAGGAAGAGGAGAGAAAAGCCCCACCTCCACTATTTCTGAGAAGGCTGAAAAGAAACCCGAAGTGTGGGATTTGTGTTTTTCACGAAAACAGCAAAAGCAGTAGAAGCTACTGTTTTCGTAGGAAAAATGTCATTAGAGGGAACGAAAAAGCACATGTGGGACTGGGAACATCTGCTGCACAAAGCCACTTGGAAAACAACTGAGCAGCAGCATGGCAAAACAAAAATGCTGCAGTGCATACAGCAGGACCTCCAGGCAGCCGTGGGGCAGAGCAGGTTGGTGCTTGGTCCAGCGTGCTCCTCATCCCACGGGGGCTTGGGGACAGCCAGTGGTGGGAAGGGGCCCTGGGAATGGGATCCAGAACACGTCATCCTCCAGGAGTTACCTGCCTGACTGAGGGGGGAACAGCATCAGGCAGCCAGACCCACTTCTGGGGAACAGCCTTCAGTTTTGTATAGGCAGGTGATCACAAATGTCTTGTGAAGAACTGTGTTACCTGTTTCATTGCAAAAATAGGATCCTGAGTGATACGGCTTTGTGTGTTCAGCTTCTCATCTTCCTACACATAATCATTCTCCTCTCCCAAACAAATTCAGGTCATAACTATGAAAGTGGTCAGTGCTCATGGAAATGTGCTGGAAAGCCTTTGTTTCTAGCTTAGGCTAGAGGCTTTGTGGCAGTTAACTTGGCTATGAAGTTTTTGCATAGCTATTGTGTTTATTTGTTCCATGAGGGAGTATGTTGGGTATTTAAAAGCAATGTACAGTGTTGAGACAGATTTTAGGGGTTTTTTTCCTGAGCATAAAGAAGAGGTTTAATGGCATTACATTGCACTGGGGTTATCGCCATCTGCCTTGGGTCAGACCACTGCTCTGCAGGTCAGTGGGCAGCCTGACAGTGGAGGGAACCTTGTAGTCTTTCCCCTGTGTTTTTTCTGAAAGATCACTTCTATTTTTCTTGGGCTGTAACCCTTTTGTCCAGCTATTGTCAAAAATGTAATTACTGACGTGTGTCTTTAGAATACACAAGGATACCTAATTCGGTGTCTTTTTGAGATCCAGGTCTGCAGAACCTCAGTGACAAATGTCATTGTTCTCAGGTTTGGGTTTGTCGTAAGATCTCTGGCTTCCTCTCACATTTTGATAGAGTTACCTATACTGTGCTTTTGTTAACATTTCTGGATGTTCCTCTAGTGCACATAAGCTTTCCTTTTATAACACCAAGCTGGATAAACTCCTCATCTTGAACCTTTCCTTCAATGATTAATTTATTTTAATAGAGTCTGGCAGGCTTTCACAGGAACTTGATTTGCTTTATTGATACATATGCAAGCTGCAGAAGAGATTTGCATGTCATAAGAATTTCAGACTGGAAGAATTATTGAATCATGCTTTCCCATAGTCTATAAATTTTTCACGGTACTTCTGAAATGGTGATATTTCATTTTGTGATACTAGTGTAGGTTCTGTGTGAAATACGTTGAATTTCAGGAGGCTTTTCTCAGTTTCATAAGGTTGGTATATGTCCTTGACTACATATAAACATGATTTCTGAAGAGTGACAGAAACCATAGGCATAAATCTGCCTGTCAAGGCTGAATGTAAACTAGTTCAATGTCAGTAACAAGGGCAGGCTGGATTCACCTGAAACTGAGAGAGATGAGATTGTCTGTGCCACCTTAGGTGTATAGCAATTGCTGTGGAGGGGCTGCACCTGTTTTTTGCACAAACTTAAATTAAGTAGACAGCACAAACATGTAAATTGCAGTCCAGAATTTTCACAGAAGTTCAGGAATGTGGTTTTTAGTTGTTGGTTTTGGTTTTTTTTCCTTCTAAGTGTATAGAGAGGGTGAAGAAAAAATAGTAATATATCCCTCTTGCTTTGGTTTCTTTTTATGCTCAATAGGATGGTTATCCTGATTTCCAGGACACAGTCCAAACGCTCTATCAGCAAGACAAAATGCCACTTGCTTTGGCTAAAGGAAAGAGTGAAGACCCAACAGCTCTTAATTCCCAGGTAAACCAACTACACTACACTGTGAATAATATAGGCTTTGTCTTTGTTCATTGGTTTTAATGTGTTGTTGTTTTGATGACTAAATTAATTCCCATCATTTTTAAAAGGCTACCTAACTTAGCTGTGATTGCATCACTCTTAATTTGGGTTTACCTCTCAAAATTGTTCTGACACAGTACTACAGCTTTGCCCTTGTTAGTTCCAAGGGAGGGAAGCTGCAGCATGGTAGGCTCGAAAATCTGTGGTTGCCCGTTGGGAGCAAGGGGGTAGTATTGGTACAGCGTGTGCTGTGTTACTTGTGTTATCCGCTATAAACGGAAAGCTCAAGTGACTGAGTCCAGAGGAATAGAGTAGGCGACCTTGGAGTCCTCAGTTCTGACCTGTCTTACAAGCAGAAAGGCCAGTAAGTTCAGGAAATAAGTGAACCTCTGGATCTGAGAGGGTAAATTGACTTCCTAAACAACACCTAGCCTGGTTGAAGTGCCATGTTCTTGAGCAGAAGGAAAGCTTTGTATAAACGAAGACAGGTTGCCAATTCTTGCTTTGTCTTTTCGGTAGTGTATCCCAGCCTTGAGGCAAAATACCCATCTCTTACTGCCAGTTCTTGCCAAGGAGAGATTTCATGCTAAATTGCAACAAATTTATTTTGTATAGCTGATTTGGGCAAATGTAATCACCAAATTTGCATGTAAGATTACATTTAGGAGTTACCTTCCTGTTTTCTGAGAATGGATGTGTTACCCTATCATTTACCTTCTTCTATTGCAAAGTAGTGCTCGGTCATACAAATCTGTCATACAGAAAATGCAATTATGCCACATGTTCTGATGTCACAGAATAATTACATGAGCTTATTTTGTATATGCTTTAAAGTTTTTGTTGGTCACTGCCACATAACAATGGACTACAGATTTAATTCAATCTTAAAACGTATATGCAACTCTATGGGTTTTTCTGTGGTGATCAGAAGCATCACCGAAATTTAAAATTCTAGTTTTATCCCAAGTAAACAACAAGATGCATGAATGAGAAATGTTTTATTATTTTTAAAAATTACTGTACAGTTCAGAAGGTGGTAACAGAAGTGACAGAATAGCAAAGTTAAAGCACACTTGAAAGTAAACTGTTTGAAAATAGTTTCTTTTTTTACCTTCCTCCCAAGACCAAGCTGGAGCTATCAGTGGTCTTCTGCAGATTCTGATGAGCTCTGAGCCAGAGTATGTAAATACTGGCCATGCCATTACCCTGCTGTCAGGATCACTACTGTGCTGGAGAAGCCCAGGTTTTGCTTAGGTTGTCATTGTGCATGTAAATTATTGAACTATGCTCAGCAAGCAGCCTTTTGTGGGAAGTCAGGGCTTTCAGCATGTCCCAAGAAAAGTGAAATGCTCTGCAATGAATAGAGCTCTGTAGCAGTTGAAACAACTACAGCACTAACTGAAAGAGAAGTTAATTTTTCCTATCAATTCTACATCTTAAGTTTGTATTTTCTGTTCTTATGTTCATTGTGGCTCTTCTAAATCAACTTTCTTGACTTGTGATTTTCTTCTTACTTTTGCAAGATGCTTATTTACATTCTCTCAAGAGCAAGATTATAGTGAAAGTTAGAATTCTCTTGGCATTAAAGTCAATGACAAACATTCAGACGCCATTTCCTCCCACGTTGCACTGGATTGTTTAGCTCCACTCTCTAGAGGTGTATAGGTCTTGTTCTTCTTCTAGACAGACATTTCACACCTTTATCCCCCACAAACATACTGTCATCCTACACTTTCAGAATGGCAGATTTTTAAGCTTGTGTAGTGTTGTTTCCTAAAATAAAGATTCCAAGATGTCTGGTGAAATCTTGGCATAAGTTTTTAGCAGATGTTGCCATTGCTCTTGGAATACTTTCTGGAATACTTTGTGATGGCATATATTTGAACAGAGCTAACTGGATAATTAAGACACTCTTTTTTGCTTTTCTTGAGATTCTCTTCACGTAACCTGCAGTCCTAAAGTGCAGGAAGTGATTTTCGTGTGTTTTTGAAGAGCAGAATTTAATATTGCATTTCTGCGTAGATGAACTACAACAGCTTGCATTTTAAGTATTCTTGAGTGACTCAGACGTACATTATGAAAATCTCTATGGGTGCAAAAATATTTTGTTTGCTTCATAGTTTTGAAGAAACCGTAAAACACACATCTGTACATAATGAGTCAACAAAAACCACTATCTAGGCTGTTAGTCTTTTCATCTGATACTGTTTTTCCCCCTGTGTTTTGACTTGCTCTATGTATGTATATAGAGAGAAATCTTTTTTTGTTTTAATTGCAGTCGGAAAAGGTGATGGCAAAACAGATGGAGTTTCTTTGCAACCAGGCAGCGTTAGAGAGACGTCTTTCCACAGGGTGTTACAGGCAGAACTCAGAAGAGCACAGCCCCAATGGCATGTCATTAGATAATGCTGATGGACAAGGTATGGTAGCTCCCAGGCACGGCAGTGCTGCCAGCAAAGACATTTGGTGTTATGCAACCTCTGTCAGTGGGGGTGTTTATCTCATACAGAACCCTGAGCACTGAATGGACATGACAAGATCTCTCTCTGCCCTGAAGTGCTTACAGTGTAAATAATGCAATCAGATGCACACTCAGGTTCTGTTCTGTTACTGCTGTGTAGCTGGGCAAGCTGCTTTCCCCAGGGATAATGTGAGGAGGGAAGGAGGTTGGGTGCACTGCTGTTATTGAGAGCAGGACTTTGCTCTAGCTTTATCCTCAGTTTTGATAATAGAGCAGAGTGTTGATTCATTTGTGTTCTTGTTTTGTGGAAATGGAAAATAAAGCAGGTAATATAGCTGGTACCACTTCTTGTTTACCTGTTTGTGCAGTCTAGGAACAAAACCCAAGGAGCTGGCTATGTAAATTACTTAGCACTAAGCAGATTCTAATGATGTTCTTAGTAGCTTGTTATTCTTCAAAAGGTTACAGTTCTGTGGTTCTCTTTGATTTACCAACTGGCTATTCCTTGTCTTGAATTAATTTTAGGAGTGTTTGTTTTGTTTGAGCATTTCTGTTTGGATTACTTTTTTTACTGTTGTGAAATGAGACAAAATGTTACAAACAAAAGAAATACAACCAGAAGTTCTTGTGTCTGTTTTTTAAGGGCTAGTTTTTTTAAGGGAGTTGAAAAAAGTAGAGGGCCAACTAAGGGAAATCAATACAAGGAAGTGTTAAAAAACAGATTTTTATTTGTGTGTACTGGTCAAGCAATGAGGTACAGAAATAATCATGAAGAATAGGTCTGTGGATCCAGCTTTCCTTGGCCCAGCAAGCTTCTTCATGCCATTTAGCCGTTGTGCAGGGGAACTGGAAATTTTTAGGATCTCAGAGGGATTGTGCAGTGGGAGAGGAAAATTTTTGTGTCTCAAGAGGATTTTTGGAGCAGAATAAAGCATTTTTTAAAAAATACTTAATACTTTTTTTTTGTCTGGCTGAGGTTCCCTTTCTAGCAGTGCCTGTGAAGTAGTCTGCAAAGCAGTATATTTATACAGGCCTTGTTTTGCTAGAAAACTTCCCTGAGCAGCTGGAATTTAGGATGCACTTTTGGTGATAGAATTAATATGTGTTTAAGTCTCTATGTGTTTTTTAATACTGCTTTTCGTTTAATGCATCAATGTTTCACTGTGAACAACTTGCAGGTGAAAGGCCACTGAACCTCCGGATGTCCAACCTGCCAAGCAGACAGATGCAGCACATTTCACTTGATGGAGAGCAGCACGTTGGGAAATCTCTGTGCAGTGATTTGATCCGGCTTTACCCCAGTGGTGAGGCAAAGTCCCAGTCCTCGGGTTAGTGCTGCCCCTGAGAAATTACCCACCATTTCTTACTTCCTGTGCTGTGAAGCAGCCAGGAAGGCAGCCTGGCATGCTTTGTGTGTAACCATGCCATCAAGGCTTTGGAGAAAACTCCAGGAGGAGTGTTACTCGCTAATCTAGAGTCATATTGAATATTATTTGGGAAAAGTTTAGGGGATGCAGTAACTGGAATCATATAAGCAAGTTCTGGCATGTGTCTGTCCTCAGAGAGTGGTATTGACCCAGACTACTGCTGTTAAATACTTAAACTGCATCACAGTGACAGCAACGTGATTATGACATGGCTTCATTCTGTATAAAATAATCGGGCTTTTTATAAACAAGACCTCTTTATTCTAGTTTATAAGGACCTAGCACTGTTTTTCTGCTGTGAACTGCATGTCCTGCAGTAATTCTTTTCCACCTGGATTTCTCATTCACTGACCTCTGCTCACTGCCAATCTTGTCATTTACTTCTGGCATTGGGAGAAACCCACTCTAAGTTTGATAGAAGAGAGCAAGAAACCTTTGTGAAATCTCTGTGGGTGGTTTCAGTTTAATACTCAGTGCACTGAGATAAAGCCAGGAGTTCTTAAGACTTGCCACTTTAGGAGTAATAATAAAATCCCAGATGAGTTTGAAAGATGCAGTGGGAAAGAAGTTATTTGAAAGACAAGATGCAAAAGTAGTTGTTTTGAAGACTGGGCAGAATCTTTGTGTAACTTTGGGTTACTGCAGTCTTGGCTCAACTTTTTTGCAAATTGTCCCAATCCCAGTGATAATTCACTTAGTGAAATCTCTAGTAGGGGATTTTTACCCTTTCTTTCTCAAAATGCAAGTGCAGAATGCATCTCCATTAGCCCCTGCTCCCAGAAGGGGTTGAAGTAAATATGTGATGGTTCCTCTGTCATCACTGCAATGAAACTGAGGTGGTTTTAACCCAGCTGGGTTAAAGCCCAGGAGGAGGAGGCACAATTTATTGCTTCAACTGCTGAACTGTTGGTATTCATGTGATTCTTGGACCTTTTTGTTGATTTAAGAAAAGAATATATTTGTTTGCAGGCAGTGTTTTGACATCTTTCTTTCTTTCTTTCTTTTCTCAATGCAGAAGGCCTTGGTATTTTAAAGGATTTTCCTCATTCAGCTTTTAACAACATTGAAAGGAAGGTCATAAAAACAGAACCTGAAGACACAAGATAGTCATTCTGCTCTGGAAAACAGTGTCATAGTAAAGAATGAAACTTCACAAGAGAAAAAAAAACCAGCCTTAATAACCAGTGTTGCCTCATTCAAATAAGAGATTTCAATAGCCAAAGCCTAAGAACTGGTACAGTAATCCGTGGAAACAGGAAAGCAAGAGACACTGCAACTAAAACAGTAATACAGGTGGATAAACATTCCTGTAAAAGTGGTTTTATAATGTGGGATGATTCACAAATTAATATTGTGGGTCTTCATTATTTAAGAATGTATTATGTATTTGTATAACTTATCAAAGTAAATCTAGATGTCAGGACGTGTATTGAGTCCAGTAGATGTGGCTACAGTTCATTTTACTTGAAATTTCAATGTCTACTTTCAGTGTACCTAGCGTAGATATGGTTGTTAAACATTTGAATTAAAAATCATTGGAGAATTAGGAATGCAAACCTTGTGACACAATTAACAGCAAGTTTGCAACAATATTTGTAGAAAAAGGAAAATGCATACAATATTTTCATGGTTTAAAATGTTATGTGGATATAGCATTTGATAGACCTAGACCCTGATTCTGTATTATAGCAGATGTACTTGACACTTAACTATCGCTACATCACTTCCAATGGTTTCAGCAGCCTTTGTGTAACACACTTACAGCATAATACCTACATACAGGTCAGGAGTGTGGGAAATGCCAGTTACAGGATGGAAGAGTCCATATGAATGGCTCCCATTTCCTTTGGAAAAACTGGAGTTTGATGTACCATACAATTACTAAATTTCATTTGGTAGGAAACTCAAGAGACCTAGTAGTATGGAAAGGGCTGCAAAAATTGTCATTCAGACCATTTTAACTTCTTGGACTTCTCTGTGGATCTTTAAAAAAAAAAAAAATAAAGGCATCCCAAGTGTGGCAAAGATGAGATATGTTGCAGGATTTATGCATCAGTGTAAAAGGTTGCACTTGATATCCAGAAACCATAAGATTTTTTGGAGGAGAGAGACAAGGAGTTGTCTTCAGCACATAACTCCTTACTAAGTGCTGTCCAGCCCACATGATTCTATGAATATACTGTATACTGCATACAGTATGTCTTTATGTATGTGATTAATTAACATCTGTATTCTTTATTTATTTGACAGTTTTTATTTTTTGTACATGTTCACTTTTGAAGATGTCATTTTATCTAAGGAGGAGTGGTTGGCATATAACTTTGGGATTTACAACGGTGTGTTTATGTGCATCCATCTTTCCTGTGTGCTGCTCTGCAGTCAGGACGGTTATATGCCTCCATTTCCAAAACCAGTTTTTTCTTATGACGTGTTCTGGAGGGGAAAGAGAGAGCTGAAGACAGTGAGTTACCATGCCAGTGGGTAAACTTCCCTATTCAGGTGTGCACTTCATGTCTGCAGTTTGCTCTGTGTCATAGGTGTGTATTAACAAATCAGTCAGTCTCTGTTGTACTGAAACGCTCAGCAAAATGTGAGCTGAAATGTCTACACTGCAGTCTCTTATCACTGTAAACATATCTAATTATTTTATCACTTGATTTGTGGAACAAAGCTTTATAGTAGAAACACCAGTAAAACAACTTTTTATACTATTAAAATGTTTGGTTTTTTTAAAAAAAAAGTTTCTTGAACTGTATGGTACTGTTTCACTTACTGAAGTATCTTACTTTAAGCAATGAAGTTCGCAGCTTTGCTGTTTAGGCATAAGAGATTGAACGTGTAGTTATATTTCCTCTTTCCTGTTGTGTGAGTTAGTAGCACAGATGTTTCTTCAGTTTGTAACATTAACCAGCACCCTGGTTAGTACCTGAGTAGCTTCCAGGAGATGTGTATGGAACTTGTTAAAGGACAGCTTAAGGTTTGAACTGTACAGCTTGAGCAATAGAACGTACCAAGCAGCAAACCTTTAGAGACGCAGGAAACATTCGGTTTTCTCCAGCATCTGACACCATCAAAAGTTGTGTGTGGGTCACAGAAGAAGCTCTTAAGCTTGCTGGTCTCTTCAGTTAAAGTGAGAGGAAGGAAAAAGAACTTGCTAAGCACCACGCTGTTTCAATTGAGTCCAGAATTTATTTTGTAAACACTAATGTATTAAATTTGCTATAAATTAAAGTATATAACAGTTATATTTTTGAGTTGTAAATACAGTACTTTGTGTCACGACCAGTTGGTTATCTCCAGAACGATATTTCAGTTTATAGTCCAACAGGCCATTTCAGTCTCAATAAGCTGGAAGCAATTTTTTTAACTGGTTTGCAGCTGTATGATTTTTTTTTTTTTTCCTTTTTTTTAATCCTGGGGTGCGGGAGGTGGGAGGTACATTCTGAGATTGCGCATATGCAAATACTCAATAATTGGTCTTTCCATGACAAAGGTCTTGGTGGACTGCAACCTGGCCAGCCTCTGGAGTCGCAGGTAAAGGCTTGCCCTCGTCTGCAGGGGAAGGGTTGCTAGATCCAGGGTACTCTGGATCAAAGGCCAGCCCTGCAAATGATGCCTGTTTTATTCACATGTTTATATTGTTGCTTACAAAATAAAATTCACCGTGAGAACTCTTTCGTTTCCCCAGGGTTTGTCCTTTCCGGGTTTTTTAAATTGTGTTTTTTAAAAGGAGATGTTAATTTGTGGGGGGATAGGGGAGGAGGGAGTACTTGGAACTGCAGCTCTCACTGGAGGAAGCCTTTTCCTGCTCTTGTGGTTGAATCCTCATTTAGGGGTGGCCTCATTGTGTGCACAGCCTGCAGGCTCAGTGGGCCCAGGCAGGAGGGAGGAACTAAAACCCAGCACTGAGGTGCTGAGTTCCCACCTCCTGCCCTCCCGCTTTTGCATGTGCTCACATTTACACAGGGTAGCAAACAGCGCAGAGCTACTGGGATGGGATGCCAGGAATGTGTAAGTGCTTTCTGGGAACTGGGGAGACAGAGCATCGCTGCCCTCAGCAGCTGCCTTGGTGAGCCAACCTGTTCGTACTTGCTTTCTAAGCAGCGGCCTACATCTGTACTGAGAGGTTGTTAGGAGGCAGAAACTGCATGGGAGATGGGGTATAAAAAGGGAAAAGCAGACAAAAAGGAGCAAAAACATCAGAGAGAAGTCGTGGGGGGTGCAGGGGGTAGAACCCCTCCACAAACCTTCAAAACATCCCGTTTGCTGAGATGGTGTGGAAGTCAGGAGTGGTATGAAGCAGAGATGGGGTCAGAGTAGGTGCCATCCCCCTGCCTTCTCCCAGCCCAAAGGAGAGTAAACATGGGAATTCTGAACCAGTGGCTCAGTGTTTGCTGGCTTTTGCCTTGCACTTCAGTGCAGTCTTGCCCTATTCTGGAGAGGAAATAGGAGAAGGGAGCAGCTATGCACTCCTGTGTTGAATGTGCAAAGATGGGGGAGAACAGCCATGTTATTGATCTGTCAGGCTGCACCCAAGTATAACTGGAAAACCTTTAGATGTCTTTTTTTTCTAATTTGACGTGGGCTGAGCAGTGGCTGCCCAAAGTTCAGTAGGAACACTAGCTCTGGAAGGGCACCGTGCTGCTGGAGCCCAACAGGTTTGCATTAGGCCTGCCCGAGTCAGTGTCTCATCAAGCTGTGACATCCTTGGCTGGAAAGCACTCTTGGATGGAACAATTTACACGAGGGGCATTAATGTTCATTTGAAGCTGCGGGAGGTTTGTCACAGAGCCAAAATTTAAACTTTTATTGCTGGCTACCTGCCTAAAGCTCCTGTGTCTTTTTCTAGATAAGCAGTTGATATGAGTGTCAGCCAGGAGGGCCTTCATCTGTGGCTGAGCCTCTGCTCATGGCAGTGACTTTGCCCATGATAACAGCTGCAGAGCTCATTTCCTCCCCATCTTCCTTTCAAAACACAGGGAACTCATACACAAGACCAGTATCAGGCCTGGTGAAAACATCTCAGCAGCCCCTAGTTAAAGCACAAGGGCTTGTTACTGTGGCAATTGGGATTTTTTTAACTCTGGCTTGGATCTGGGCTCCTGAGGCCGTGAGGAGAGCCCAGCGTGCTCAGCATGCCCTGTTCTGCTCCTTCCCTTGAGTGTGGAGCCATTTTCCAGCTGAACAAGCAGCATCATTCCAGGCACCTTCATGCTGGCATCAGGCTGGGCTGTGTTGCTGGGGTGCCAGCTGGCAGGAGGAGGGGTGTCTGCCCCTCCAGACATGCCCCCAACCAGAGCCAGCAGGGCTTGTGCTGTTCCCAGCCTTGAGCTGGGGTGCAACTGGGTCACACTGCGGAGCTTGCTGGCTGTCTCCTTAAGCAGGAAAATGAGGAGAAATGCCATGAGGCTCTTTTGTGCTGTACAGAAGGGTTGAAAAGATGTTGTGCTGCAGTGATTCAGTGGGGAAAGGATAAATCCCTCACATACACCTACGCACCACCACGAGAAAGAACTCCGTGGGCAGAGAAGGAGCAGAACATGAAATATGAATTTCCTCGAGCAGTTCAGGAGGGATGGCTTCCCAGAGCCCTTCCCCCGGTGGCTCCCCGCTCCCCCTGCCTGGCTGTCCGGGATGAAGGCCGGCCCCCTCAGGGAAGAGCCCAGGTGGGGCTGCTTGCCCATCACCTGCACCTGCAGCCCTGGGCAAGGGTGAGGCCCCTCACACGTGGTTTTGGGCTGTGGTTCTCACCCAAGGACAGGGCTCCAGCTGACTGGCTGTGCCTGGGTGAGCTGGCAGCGCTGGCAGGCAACAACTTCAGGGCTGAGGGCGATGGTGGAGGTGGTTCCCACTGTGGGAAAGCTTGGGAAGCCCTAATGTGAGGGCTACTGCCAAATCTTTGGGTCATCAGATGGTGCTCTAGACACCTGCTGACTCCAAAACCAGCACTCAGCCTGATTCCTAATGCTCCTGTCTCCCTGTTCTTTGGGTAAGTGCACAACAAATACCACTTTTGACCATTGAAAAAAAATACTTGGATGTCTTCAAATCGTATTTATTTGAGGTGCACGCTGTCTGTGACGGGTGCTGGTGAGGCAGGGGCTGTGTGGAGCCTGGGGCACATACAGAGTCTCTGGAGGAGCAGTGGCAGCAAAGGTAATCACTGCTGGTTTGGGCAGATTTAATTTACATTGCAAAAGGTTTTATTCAATTCTATTTGCTTTCTTAAATATTTTATATTACTTCTCAGTACATTTTAATTCCTCCTATGTCTATGCAGAGTATGGGGATGCAGTTAATTTCCTATTACCTTGGGGATTTCAGATAGCTTCATTCTCAAAGCTATTTAGAAAACTATTTAATCACCTTGGAAAATCCTGTGTAGCCAAAAAATCTTGTGTTTACTTATTACTCGGTTGTAAATTTGTGGTGCAAAACATAGCAGTACTGGGTTGTAGCACTGCGCATAAGCCTCCATTGAAATCCAGTGCCAAAAAAACCCAAAAAACCAAAAAAACTGAAAGACACATTAACTCTCTGCATGCAGTGACACGAATACAGATGAATTTTCGCATCACAGGGTTGGGCAGGAATTTCCGAGGTTTCCGCTGAGCCGAGTAACCTCGCAGATGCAGGGTAGCTCGCTGTGACACACTGAATTAGGATGTGATCATATTTACGCATTTTGAAATCCCGTAATGACTCATCCCCATGCCGTTAGAAGTTTGCTCTTTGTAAATGTGTGTTTGGCTGCTGTGAAGGGGCCATGAGAACGCCCACGGGACCTGGGGAAGGCAGCCCTTCCTCCCACTGCCTCCGGCGGGCAGGGAGTGGAGGCAGGGATGCTGCTTGGCAGTGGGTGCCTGCCTGCGACCTCCTTTCTCCTCCCATTGGTCCCCAAAATGGGATTTGCAAGGACGCCAAGCCGCTACCAGAGGGGCCCTTAGGTCCAGCATTGCCGTGCAAAGAAGCGTGAGCCGGTCCCACCCTTAATACAGAAATATTGGGGGACACATTCTTGTGTTTCGCGGGGACCTCTTGAAGTCACCCATCTCTGTGCTTGGCACAACAGCTCGCTGGACTTGCGTGCGCAAGAACCTCCTTATTTTTAAAGGACAAAATCCAGCTTTTTCCCCCACACGCTGAGCGTCTGGTGAACTCCCTGCCGAGCCTGGCAGGGGGCACAGCCCCAGCCTGGGGGTGACGTGGGCTCCCACCGGTTTTGGTGGAGCGGTGTCAGCCTGACGCCCACGCGGCAGCCTCGGGATGCGCCTCGCGCTCATTCAGGAGCTGCAGCTTCTCCGCCCCGCACAGACTGAGCTCAGAGCATCCTTCCCTGGCTCGCTTCCAGCCGCCCCGCGTGCGCCCGGTTATTACTGTAGCATCCAGCATGTTTTACTTCATACTCATCTCTCTTCCACATACCGGCCCACTCACGTATTAGATCCGAATCCTTTTTATTTTTTGTTCCTTTTTTTTTTTTTTTTTCCCCGGCTTGTTGCTCGACATAGCGGTGAGGCACGACACGCCGCGTGTTGTGACACATCCTGACGGGTCTCGGCGGCACGGCGTGCTAGGCTTGGAGCAGCCATCTCCTCCGTGTCCCGTTTTCCCGCTGGCCCGACCCACTGGTTCCCAGTCACAGCCGCCTCCGGGGAAGCGGAGGAGAGTGTTGGATGCTATGGGTGGTGATGGCACCAAAGGTGCCTCGGCTTTTAAGGTGCCTCTTGCCAAAGCAGGGGAACGGCAAGAAAAACGCAGCTGCTCGATATTCCCAAAGCCTTGCTTGCTCTCTCCTTGGATAATGTTTTGGCCTTTCATTCTCACAGGTGGTGGTGGCTGTGTTAGCTGAAGGTGGCTCCATCGGGCTGGCTGGGGCCGTGCTGGATTCCCTGCTGCATTGGTAGCACTGGCAGGTGAAGTGCCAGAAACAGGGCAATACAGAGTGTTCAAATGATTTTGGTGTGTCAGGCATGTGGCCAGTTCTGAAGGGCTTGTCACGGTGCTCTTCAGAAGGATAAGAAAAGCTTTTGAAGCTTGATAGGAACAAAGAATTGCGAATGGGAAGGAGAATGGAGCATATCTTGCCGAGGAGTGAGTGGCTGGGGAAGGCAGCACCAGTGTGTGGCTGTGCTGGGAGTGGGAGGGGGCATTTTCTGAAATATTGATTTTTTGGTTTGCTGATTTTCCTCTTCTGAAGTGACCTACTCAAAAGGCTAAAACTAATTCTGCTGGCTGGTGGAGTCTGGGTTTTATTTAAATCTGTGGAGGAAAAAAGTCGGAATGATACTCAAAGTGGCCATTATAAAATATGCATCCACTGCAGGAGATCCCTGATGTAGCTGTGTATGTTTCAATTATGACATAAAGGAGAATTCATGTCAGTGCTTGAGACGAAGTTTACATCTCAACCTCACACAAACATCTTTCTTTTGGTGTCCAAAGCAATCCCCTGAGTGCCAGTGGAGTGGGGTCCAATCTCGCTGCCCAAAGGCAGTTGGTTTCTTCCCTCAAATAGAGACGAGCTGGCCGGGAGAGCAGCAGACACTCTGGAAATTGCTTTGTTGGCTCCCCACTCGTGGCAGCTGTTTCATTTCACCCTTTGCTGTGCCCAGCAGTGGCCAGACAGTGCTGGGTCTCAGGCTGGACACTTGCTGAGGTGGATTTGTTTATTTTCTATCCATTTCCATCCCCTTGGAGACAATATAGAGGATTGATGTGAATTCCACAGCCAAGACAGAGCCAGTGAAGCAGGTGGCAAGCTAGCATTGGGTGCAGGGAGGAAAAAAACCTGCAAACCCAACTGAAAGGCTTTTAATTAAAGGAAAAGATTAGATCAACAAGGTATTACAACAGGTGGTTAAATCCTGCGGCTAAACAGTCCAGGCTTTGTTCTCCGAGTCTGATGCATGAAGAGAAACTTTCTACAGGGCAAACAAGGGATCCTGAATGCGTGGCATTAAATGTTTATTACAGGTAACACAACAAAACTGGCACCTGCATTTCACAGGGAGAGAGCAGAGACATGTAAATGCACAGCTCACATCGACAGGGCCTCTCCAATGGTGTCAAAAGTTGGCGTTCCCATGGGACAGCAAGAGACTGATTTGGTTTGCTGCTTGCTGTGGCTGTGCTGGAGTTTTGGCAGCCCTGTGCACCCAGGAGGTGTGTGCTGCTGGCAGGGGACACTGAGGGGCCGACATTGCCTGGTTTCCTTGTGTCCTGACCTTGGCTGGCAGTGAGGCTGCCACAGCCATCACTCCCCGTGCTCTACACCCTCTTTGTTAAATTAATGGGATGTGTTTTGGTCCTCATGGGCTGTGGTATTTGCAAAGCACTTCGATGTGTGCATTGTTAGGGGTTCTGGGCAGTTCTGCAGCGTCACTGGGGAAGGGGCTGGATGTATCACCTGCTGCTGACCGTGCTTGCAACCCCATGAATTGCAACTGAAGGGCCTACCAGAGGTGCCTTGTTTTGTGTGGATGAGCTACATCTTGATTTTCAGAACTGTTGCATCATGTTTCAGTCTCCTGATCTCAGACACCTAAACCTCAGGACATGCACCTGATGGAATGAGTCCAGAGGAGAGCGACATATGTGGTCAAAGGGCTGGAGCATCTCTCCAATTAAGATGGGCTGAGTTAGTTCAGCCTGGAAAAGAGAAGGCTTTGAGGACCTTTATGGTAGCCTTTCAATACCTACAAGAGAGCTAAAGAGGGCAAGGGCATGGAGTGACAGAACAAGGGGCAATGGCTTCAAACTGACAGAGGGCAGGTTTAGATTAGTTATTAGGAAGGAATTGTTCCATATGAGGGTGGTGAGGCCCTGGCATAGGCTGCCCAGAGAAGCTGTGGCTTCCCCATCCCTGGAAGTGTTCAAGGCCATGCTGAATAGGGTCCTGCAGGGGATGAGGCCAGCACAATGGGGATGTGCCCTCGCTGCAGCTGAGCACCACACTGAAGGCGTTCCTGACACTGCTTGTGAATCTTCCCCATTGTGCCTCAGCATCAGGACTTGGGGAAACAGGTGAGTGTTCTGCCTGCACTCACAAACACAAATGATACCAGGAAAAAGAATCCCTATTCAGAAATGCTAGAATTTTCCTTAAAATTAAGGCCAGAGGGAAAAGGAAAGAATGAAGAGATCCACCACTGTATCGTTTGGTTGCTTTGCTCTACAGTCTGCACTCAACACAATCTGGGGGAACAACTCTCTTCCTGAAAGACAACCTTGAATCACAAAGAATGTCCAACATGAAATCCTCATTAAAATGTTCCAAAGGGAGGAATTGGATTACCTATGGCTGTGCTGTGGGAGAAAAAATGCCATGCTATCATCTGATGCCTTTAAGACACCAGCTGAGACACCATTTTAGGAAGCAGGTGAGTATGGCAGGTCCCAGAGCAGTGATGCAGCTCTCCCACAGAGTGGGTACTGGCAGGCACAGACCCAGCTCGGGGTGTCACTGCCAGCACAGGAACCCTGGGAAGTGGTGCTGTTCCGTGCCTCGGCACCGCCTGCTATTTTTTGCAGAATGAGGAAAACGCTCTTGCCTGACCCGGGGGCTCCTTCCCCCTGGGAGAGCACAGATGGTCTCCTGGTGAAGGTGTGGGCCTGGAAATTGGGAGCTCTGGATGCCTTTCCCGGCTACATCAGAAACTTGCTATGTGGCACCACCTACTTCTGCGCCCACATTTCCTCCTACTCCTTCTCTCTCGCTCGCCGCTTTTTCCAGACCTTTCACCTCGCTGCTCGAATGTGTTTTTCCTTATGCAGAGTGCTTTTCTCAGACTCCAAAGCCTCCTGGCATGCTGTCACCAGTACCTGGACCAGACACCCACTCCTGCCCAGACTTCTTCTCCCTCTTCACCCTTCCCATCAATCTCTCCCTTCCCCTCGCAGTGCTGCTGCCATTTGATGTCTCTTCCTGACACTGCTCGTGGCCAGAATTCTCCTTGCTCTTCTCTGGGAGCATCACTCCTGTTTTTCTGCAGGCAGAGCTGAGGTGGGTGCTGAGGGCAGAGCCAGCAGCAGGCAGGCTGTAGCCCCTGCTCAGGCAAGTCTGCTGGCAGGAGTGCTGGGAGATCGATGGATGTGACTCACAGCCCAGCAGCCTGACTCAGCCCATGGGCTTTCTGCTGTGGACTGAATGAAACCCTTGGAGCTGGGGCGTTCTCTTGGCTGCATTTGTCCCAAGGCTCTGGGTTTTGCTGTAATTTGTTGCTTCAAGGTGATGTTCCCCATTTTTGGCTGGAACGGTGTGCTTCATGGAGCAGGCACTGCCTAGCTAATAAGCCTGGGACAGGTTTTTTTTTCCTTAAAGATGATCTGTGTAACATGTCACTGTGCATCCCCTTCCAAAGGGCTCCTTGGAAGGGCTTTGCTTTCTGTGCTCCATCCAAGCTGTGGCTGTCAATGTCAACTGATATGAAGTGACTAATCACAAGGTGTTGGTTATTTATTGTGCCTCAAAAGGATGAGATGGCCACTCCTAAGTCAAAACATCTGCAGAATTGCTAAAGCCAGATCTGCCCCGGGCTTCCAGGCATGTGTTGCTGCTGCTGGTGACCTGAGGGCTGGATCAAGGTGGTAAGCCACGGTTAGCAGTGCCCAGATGTCAGTGGTGCCAAACCCTTCAGTAGTTTGGGGGCACAGCCCTGTGTTTCACTGCTGTTCCCACTCAGGATGAGATTTGGGATGAGACTCAGGCTTGGTCCAACCTGTGTTGATGCAGCTTGTGCCCCTTGGAGAGCTTTGTTCCAGCAGCCCATTCCTCAAGGTCCCCCTTGGTCTGGTTCTACCTTGGCCACACACAGCAGTGGCTCTGTGACTTCAGATCCCAGCAGAGGCCTCTCCTTGATGGAATGAGAGCAGCTCTGTTGGGCCAGAGACCTGGTTAATTGGGTATTTTAGTGGTGGAGTATGGGAATGCAGTAGATGCTGCAGTCCTGGTCTCCAGACAGGCTTTTGGTGAGCAGACTCAGGAAGGAGCTGGCAGGAAGTCATCTGGATGCAAATGTCCAGGGAGTCTGAGAACACCAGAGGTCCACTCCAGATAGGAGTGTGCTTAAGAGTGGAGACCAGAGGCATTTCCTTCCTTCAAAACACCAGGGTGAGGAAGACTGGCTCACCTAGTCTGCAGAGAAAGCTGGGGTTGAGGGAAAGAAGCAATGCCAGCAGGAAATGGGGATGCCAGGATATAACCCTCAAGCCTACAGTTCACAGCTTTTGTGTTTCTGGAGCAACCCAAAGATGGGACATGCCTGCTGGGAATGGGGTCTGAAGCTGGTGGCATCCCCACACACTGCAGAAGGGCAGAGAGAGTGGAGCAGCTTGGGAATGTGTGGCAAAGCAAAAGGTGACCCACAGGACTGGTTGAAAATATCTCTGCTTTTCATAACCCAGTAATCCGTCTTGCATGTAAATTAGGTGTCTGAGGTGTTCCCACCACCATCAGCAGGATTTCTATCTGCCTGCAAGAAAGGGAGCTGGGCAGGAACCTTGTATTACTGAATAATCTTGCAAGAGGAGAAAATGTAACAACTAATTACATTACTTGGCTAAGGGATAGGATGGTAATAAAAGAAGAGAAACTGTTTCCTTGTTTTAATATGGTAGAGCATTAATTACACATAAAAAAAAAAAAGGCCCCAAATGGCTGTGGTGCCAGGCTGCGTTAATATCCAGCTGTTGTGCTTTGCATCTGCTGGAGTGCTGTGACAGTCCTTTAAAATATGTGGCTTTGGGTTTGCATAAATACAAGCAATGACCTGGGCTGAGGGACAGCAAACCAAAGGGAAAGCAGAGAGGATCTGCAGTAGAGGGGGGGCAGGAGACAGAGTTTGTTGAGAACACAAACCCCTGATCCTTCAGACCTCTCCTGGAGCCACTGCAGCCTCCAGCAAGGCTTCTGCACAGGGGAGCTGGTGGGGCCTTTCCTACTCACCAAAAGAGGTGGCCAGTACAGCTGATGAGAAAAACAAGGGCGTATTACTTCATCCCCCGACCTGCAATCTTTAATCTAGAGACTGAGGATTTAGGAATGTCTTTTGACCTTCTAAAAAATTTATACAATTAATGCACAAATATTTTTATCAAAGTATTTTGATACTTTATTTTGCTATTTTAATTTATAAATGTACTGTAAATCTGAAGCAAAATCTTAGGCTATTTATCTAGGGCCTTCTTGATGAGAGAGAAACATGCCTTTGAAATATTCTGGATTCACTAAATCTGATATTTTTTTGTCCTTGGAGATCACCTGGTTCAGAAAGAATTTAGCAAATTTCTGTGATAATACATTGCTAACCAAATCAGGTTTCAGCAGACATTATTTGAAGATGGTGTTTTATAAACCCAACATATGATAGAGGTATAAAGTTCATTGGATTTCAGGATTCTTATGAAATGTCACAAAGGAAAATAATCTGTAGCTGCTGAATTAGAGTAAACCCAAATATTTTCAGTTTTTCAAAAACTGGAATTTTGGAAAAATCTTTTTCTAATTACTATTTTTTAATTTTTTTTTTTTTTTTAATTTTAGAATGCATGAGGAAAATATGGTTAGTGTGTGTGGCTGTTTTGCCGTTCCAACTTTTCATGTCATCCCTGTAAAGGCAGTGTATTACATGCCTTACAATTACCTATACACCATATTATGATGTAAGAGCTTCAGCTATTTTTATTTTTAATTTTTTTAATTAAGAGTGGTTTGGCTTGATACTGATTAATCTCCCTTGCCTTTGTTTCTAGATCAAAGTGGCTCATGTTCATGTTGTAACAAAATGGTTTGACGACTTTGCTGGAGCACAAACAGGAGCCACTTTGATCTAGAACAAAGAAAAGATGTCTTGAACAGCATCAGATAACAGCTGCTCTTTGTGATTGTAATGGCAAGTAAACGGAGAATATTTCAACTATTATTCTTGTCATAATATGACATGATAGAGTAACTACTTCTGACATGTAATTTAATAGGTAAAAATAATATTATTAGAATGAAACTCCATAAAATGAGGTGTTTTTTTTTAATGGAGAAGTCTTCATTTATAAAGTGGCAGCTTTCATCTGTATGCATGTTTCACCAACACCTGAGCTCTGTTGCGAGTGCCTTTGTGACAGAAAATACTTAGTTTGACCAAAAATTAAGGAACAGCTGTCATTAGCTTGGGGTCCTCAGCGTGCAGCCTCCTGGGATGCAGAGATGCTCTGGCAGATGTGCCCCATACCAGGGGACAGATCAAGAGCTTTGCTCTGCTGGGACTAGGAGGGGGATGCTGACCACCACTGAAACGTGGGGAAGCTGCAGGATTTCTTCCAGAAAGACTTACTTGCTCAGGCTTTTTCCGAAGTTCCATGTAAACAGCCCTTGTCTCAGTATGTGACTTTGTGACCTCACCTTGTGCCTCTGACTAATGTCTCTCCCTGGGACACAGAGAGCTGCTGTGGGAGGGGAGGTTTCCTCAGTGCTCTCCTCACTCCAAAATCAAGGACCCTGCCTTGCTGCTAGCCGTGGTGTAGTGTGGCCATGACCCATTAAACAGCCCCCCTTGTCCCCTGGCAGCTGCCAGGGCAGGCAGGGACCCGGTATGGCCCTTCCCCATGTCCCTGCAGCCTGGCCGCCAGCACACCTGGAGGCACGGCCAGGACCAGAGAAGCCTTCTGGGATTTGGGGCCAGGAGGCCCAGTCTGCTCCCAGCCAGCAGGTGAAGTTTGCTGAAACTTCAGGAGCTGTCAGCCGGGTTGCTGGCCAGCCTTAGCCACAGGTGCTCCAGTGAGGAGCAGCAAACAAAAACTGAATTATTTTGCGCATGTAAATTGTCTCCTGAAACAGGCGTTTGGCAACCCTAATGGTTTTCTGTGTGCCGGGGTGTAGTCAGGCACTAAAATAAGTCAGGATGTAGGAGGGATGGGAGGTGGGAGATAGGGAAGACTCTTTTTATATTACTCCCCTTGCTATATTAAGAGGCACTGTTCCCTTTCCTGGCTTGAGAAAAAGCTCTCCCTTGCCTTGCAGACGGTCCCCTATCCTAGTTTAACTGCTCACGAACCAGGAATTGGAGATCCTTGTTCGTGGCCTCGCCACCTGCATCCCTGTGCCCTGCAGGGGTGTGAGGAGGCCGAGCCGGGCTGCAGGGTAAGGCTGTGGCTGTACAGTGAGCTGACGCCAGGCTTGTGGGGGCTGCCCTCTCTCCTGACCTACAGAGAGAGAGAATATAGCTAACTGAGCATTAGAGGGAGGTCCTGCCCTTCCCAGAGAAGGGTGGGATGGCCAAGGGCACTGCTTCTTGCTTTTCTCTGTTTTCTTGTTCTCCCCACCGAAGGCTCGCAGCTGGGTGTCGCTGGGGGTGAGGCTGACAGGGGGTGGATAACATCGGATGTACGAGTTTTAAATCACGGCACTGAGCCCAGAGCTTTTTGGATGGGTGCCACCTTAGTATTGTGAAAGTCCAGGGAAATAAATAGCTAATCATTGACTCTGACACAATCTCTGCTCGCGGCTGGCTACTACAGATGAACTTCATCCCGTAACAATGACAATTCACAAGCGCTCCAGGCACTCCGTGATTCCCGTCCTTGGAAAAGAATCAATTAGATCTTTAATCAGTGACCTCCCCCTATCTCTGGAGTTGCACCCGCTCTGCTGACACGGCTTCTTGCCTCGCTGGCAGCCCGGCGCTGCTGGAAGCCGACAGAAGTGAGGAGGAACTGAGAGCAGGCTGTTTTCTTCCCGGCGTGAGTGGGAGTAGCGAGTGGGCGATGCTGCTCCCCCGCTTGTCACAGCTGTTGTTTTCCGCCTGAGCGAGGGGAAGAGATGCAGGCATGGAGAAAGCTGGATCCTACCAAACTGCTGTCCCCCGCGCCCCCTCCAAAGCCCAAACCCATCCCAATCCGTCACGCTGCTCCGAGTTGTAATTAATAGGTGTTACAGAGTTCCCGAAGAGAGAAGCTCGGGTGAAAAGCGGAGCAGGGACGCTGATAGCCCCAGGCGCCCTTGCAGTGCCTGGCAGGTTTGGCATGGCTGGCTGGGGAGCCCTGGGCTCCTCACCGCAAAGGGGGTGGGAGCAGAGGCTGTGCCTGGGTTTAGGGAATGCTGGATAACACCCTAAGCCATTTCTCTATATGTAAAGATTTACTGTTTTTCCATGAAGCCTACATACGGACTTGCAGTGGAGGTGACTGTAGCTTTTAGTTCACTAGAGTTTAGGATGAAAAGCAAGTCAGGGGAGTGATCCCACAGGGACATGTGCCTATTTATTCACCCTGCTCCTGGATGTTTGTGAGCTACAGCCTGAACAGAGCAGCTGAAATTACACTCTTTGTGTAGGTATCGCTATTAACATCTACCCTTAATGACAGTGTCATCATTCCTACACAAATTACTTCAACGGAGAAAATGCAGGGGGTCCCTGCAGTAAGGACTGCCTGGTTTGTGAGTCAGCTGCTGTGGCAGAGCCTGGGTCTGCATCCTCAAAACGCTCTTCTTCTCTTCAGGAGTACAAAGGGAGCAAAACGTGAGGGTCAGGGTGCTCCACCGTTCATCTTCATACTGGGATGAAGTGGAAACCCTCGCCTCTATATTTCTGGCAGGTGTAGGGATGTTGTGCTGATGACTGGGCTGTGAGGAGGAGGAGGAGGGAGCAGGATGCTGTGGCTCTTACCTGTGAGAGTGACGGCTCTTTGCTGGGGCTGTCTGATACCATACATCTCTCCTGGGGCTGGGGCACACCCAGTCCCTGTTAAAACAAGGGCAACTTCCCGGTGTGAAGGAAACACATCAAGGAGCATCTGTCAAAACTCAGTAATGACAAATTCACAAATGCCTCTGTGGTGTCTAGAGGATTTCCCCCTGTGCTCTCATCGTGTAAATGCTGATTTACTCAGGAAAACTCAATGCATATTTTAAAGCCTAATATACCATAGTAATCGCTTTGAGTACTAATTCCAGAAATTATCCATTCCCGTTGCTAGAACAAAAGCCCATCAATTTTCCACTGTAGAGACTGTGTTTGCCTTGTGCTTTGTGTAAGATTAAGGTGTCCTATAGAGCCTCCAATACTGGGAGACAACTGATACAATATTTTTCAACAGAAATGTTTCTATGGGTAGAAAATAAGTCATTTGTTAGCCATTACATCTATAGAAGTGTCATCCTGTATTTTATTCCCGGTTTCCTTCTTTCCCCACTCCCTCACTTTTTCTCAAGCTCTCTAGAAACAGCTCCTGGTGCTAAACGGAGCCTGAGTCTGACAGTGTGACTATTGAGTACATCCAAGATTTCTTCCTGCAGTATCAGGTGTGCTTTGAGGATTAGACAGCAGAGCCCTCAGCAGATGCCTTTGCTATCTAGCCTCATGAAATCTGCTCTGACAGGGGCAGGCGATCCCTGCACAGAGCCTGCTGACAGGGCTGTCTGCCTTGTGATGCTCAGCTTTATTTTTGGAGCGCTCGGAGTCTTGAATGTGTTAGGTTCTGAGATGCCATTTTGCTTTCTCCCAAAATAAATTCACAGTCTCTGTAGTTGAGGGCAAAAATGCCAAGTTTGTATTTTTCTTTCTATTGTTTGAGAAGACAGAAGAATTATACTTTAAAGCTATTTTTTATATGTATTTCAAAGAAGGAAGAAAAGGCATGAGGTCCTTTTTCTTCTGCAGATCACCTTGTATTCCCATTTGCCATTCCCACACCACTGTCTTGGTCCTTGGTGAAAGGAAGCAAAATATAGTGAATTTTTACTTTTTGTTGGTTTTATTTTTTACATTTAGCTCCCCAGCTGAAATCAAATTTGTCCTGGTGCAGCTGGGAGAGGGGCAGCAGCTGGCCTCTGTTCCCCAGGGACTGTGCTGTTACATTTCCTCCGGGCAGGGTGGGATGCAGCCTGTGCTTCCTTGGGCTCCTACCTCAGTGTCTTTACCAAAATTTCTCTTCCAGAAAGAAGGCAGAAAGTGTATTTAAGCAGATGCTACATTTTTACCTGTTTTGTTTTTTTTTTTTGCTCTGCTGAGGACTTCCCTCAGAAAGGATGGAGAAGGGAGGGTGTAAGAGTGTGGATGTTACCATAGTGCCTCAGGCTTTGGTGATATTAAAGCCTACCTTGTGGTCACTGGAAGTTGATAGCAGAAGGCAAAGGTGGGAGACACTGGTGTTGCTTTGCTGTTTGCATGTCTGTGCAAGGCTGATCTTCAGGCCAGCAGGACATCAGCCCTCCTGTAATGCCAATTCAGGCTCTGTTTGTGGCAGAGGGCTCCCAAAAAAGGGAGGTGTTCTGCTGTCCAAGCTGCAAAGTCACCTAATTCATTGTGGGCACAGCTGTGTTGTGAACCACATCAACAGGAGAGGTTATAGGTTTCCTTGCTTGTAGGTGGGAAATAAAAAGGTTTGTAGCACTTACGGGCATGATTTCAGGGTGGACATGGCAGTGTTAGGCTTATGGTTGGACCTAATGATTACAAGTATTTTCCAACCTAATTGATTCTGCAATTCAAGGTAAATAAAAGGGAACATTCAGATATTAAATATACTGTTAATACCCCAAGAGGTGTACACTGCCAGTGGGGTTTAACCTAAAGGACTGACTCTCAGTTTGGCTGTACACAGATGGATTGAGGTGTTTAACTTGGAGTGTTTGATCGGGCTTGCTCTAATCAAGTTTACCAGAGCTGGTGCAAAAGCCTTTCTTTTGTCTTCATTTGTTTAGATATGGGATTAATGGATTTTTAATTAAATAGACTAGGACCACATTCCAAGTGAAATTGACCGTTTTCTTAAGCGAAATAAATGTTTGAAAAAGGGTTTGGGTTGGTTAAGTCAGCCGGTGGGGAGGTGCACAGAGCTGGTGGGGGGGGGACAGCTGTAACCCCATCGCTGTGTCGGGTGACCGTGAGCTCCCTCCCCTCCGCAGAGCGGTGCCGTGGCTCTCACGGCCTGGGGCTTCCCAACACGTGTGGCTTTGCTCCTCTGGATGGATGCAATTCCTGCTGTGAGCGGAGCCAGCAGCGCCTTGGCACTCGCGCTGTGGAAGGCTGCACTGGCGGGGCTTCTGCGCGCTGAACCAACGTCACTTGACACACAGCTCCCTCCCTGTGCCGGGGCGAGGGGGAACAAATGTTCCCCCATTCAGACACTGCCAAGGTGCTTTCAGCAGCTCTGAATGGAGAGGGAGGGCTCGTGGGGAGAGCGGCTGAGTGCCAAGAGGCAGCGGAGAGGCAAGGCTGAAAATCAGTGTTCGAAAGCCACAGAGGTGTGAGCCTCCACCAAAGGGAAGCAAATACCCCATCTTATCCCAAAGCCAGCAAACCCCAAAAATATGCCCCTTGATCACAAATAAATTTGCAAAGAAAGGATATTTAAGCCAAAAAAAATTAATAAATAAACATGGAGTGTTGTGCAAGAGCCTGGGGAGGCTCTGAATTTGAACGTTCACCCTGGCTTGCTCCAAACCTCTGCTCCAACAGGCAAACACCCACCCCTGTGCCTGCCCACACACATGGCTGTCATGTTCCTCCCACCTCCTGCATCCCAGGATGCAGGAGATGATTAATGCCAGCAGAGCAGGCATGCGAGTAGTATTTGTCTGATCCTAAATAAATAAGATTCATATGGAAATAACTGAACAAACCATATTTTAACTGCAGCTCTTCTGGGGTGTATCATTTAGAGCTGATGTGTTAGGAGTAATAGGGGAAATCAGGCAGTTTCCATGTGGTTTTGTGATTCGTTTTGATTCTGCTTATATATTGCATATCCTTTATGGACCTGGAAGACAGAAATTCTCCCTCTTGTGACTTGATTGCCTTGCCGCTTCCCACTTGGAAGCGCTGCAAGGGATTGGCAAGGGCTGAAGTGCTGCTTTCTGAGCATGATGCTCAGTACTGCTGATGGCCATCAACACCCTAAAAATATTTGAGACTGTTGAGGCTTCAATTACCATATAATATCTATTTTCGTAGAACTCCAGGTATCACAGGTTGCCGCTCTGGCTATTCAAAAAACCGTTATTCAATATCCAGTGAAACTGTTGATAATTTGGGTTGGGCCCAAGGCAATATTTTTCAGGCTGGTGAAATGTGCTCTTTTCCCAGACTTGCATGCATCATTCCCATCAAACATAAAAAAAGCACAGGGAAAGTGCAAATCAAATCAATTCAAATCAAATCACACAATGTTTTTTCTACCCCTTTCTCTTCCTCCTCCCCCAGTTCCCCTGAAAACAAACAAAAACAAAATGAAAGAAAATGAACAAAAACAACGAGGGGAAGAAAGGCAGAAGGGGTTGTTCAGTACTGAAGTACTACATCATTGTGGATTTTCTGGAAAAAAACACCTAGGGAGTGTTACCCCAGCTGGCGATCCTTGCTGTGCTCCCTGGGACACTTGGGCTATTTTTGACACTTTTTGGGGTGTCCAGGAATGGAGCACAGCTGCATTTTGCAGTAAGGGCTGGTCACCCTCTTGATGAAGATGTTATTCCTGTGACAAATTACCAGATTGAGCTTCATGTTTTGCTAGCCCAAGGTGTTTAAATTAATAAGCAGCCCCCCTCCGGGCTGGCAGAGCATTCCCTGTGCCACACCCTGCCGTGCTCACCAGGAAGAATTGCTGGAAGGTACTCCCAGGGAGAGCTGAGACCAGCTGTGCACGGTGCAGGGGGTGCCCAGCTCCACCAGCTTGGTTTAAATAAACCTCTGGCTCCAAGAGCTCCTTTACAACTGGGCTGCACTTTGCAGGGGCAGATGGATGGCCACAGATCCCCCCTCTCCCCTGGTGCCAGGCATGATGGCAGTGCTGAGACCCTTTAGGAGGATGGATGGGGACTATAACAGGATGAGCCCAAACATCAGCCACTGGGAAGCTTTGAAGATTCGGCTTTCTGTTACTCATCTGCTGTGCAGAAGGGAGTTAATTGGTTTTATACCCAGGGAGCAAAGGGAAGCTATTTGGCCTTGGATTTCCCATCTCTAATTGCATGCCTGCAGCTCTCTTCTCGCAGGGTGGTGACAGGAGCTTTGCCACTGACTTCAGGAAGCTCAGGTGTAGGCTTCAAGTTTCACATCTTTATTTTTTTTTTTCTTAGTATTTAGCATTTTAGGCATGTCTTGGAATGAGCCTTGTGACAACTTCATGAAACCCATCTGGCTTCTCTCTTTTTTCTTTCTTTTTTTTTTTTTTTTAAATTGTGGTTCAAATGCATCTGTGCAAACCTAAATAAGCCATTAGTGGTATACACCCTGTAAAGTGTGAACTTCGTGTGCTTGGAGCTTGTTATCAACGAGTGCAAATCCACTAAGAAAGGCGTTTCCAACAGGGCCTCCTGTCCTTGATAATTCAGGTGGTGTTTGTGCAGATAAATCAGGGCACCAAAGCGTTTATTTGCTTTTGGTGACAGGCACCATCTGCTACTTGCCTGTGAAGCGCTCAGGAAGGAAGGCTGCCTGCCTGCCATGCGCA
Source organism: Picathartes gymnocephalus (assembly GCA_013390045.1). Lineage (NCBI taxonomy): Eukaryota > Metazoa > Chordata > Aves > Passeriformes > Picathartidae > Picathartes > Picathartes gymnocephalus. The sequence continues at coordinate 271,836 of WEKY01024102.1, forward strand.
GGGAGGCTGTGGAGTGGGAATAATGCTGGTGGCTGCAATGCTTGAGGAGGGTACATCTGCAGGGCCGGGTGCTGCCTGGGGGAGGGGAGCGGCAGCTCCATGCAGGCTGGCACGACCTGGCCAGCAGCCTCCAGGTGGGAATGAGCATCTCTGACTATCCACACTTGGTCATGACAGCACCCTCCACAAGCCACATCATGGCTCTAAGAGATGGCAGGCTTAGAAATGTTCTCCCATGGCTTTTGTGGATCCACCCACAAGTGCTGGATAAATCACCGGGAGAAAATAGCCATTCGGGAAGAGTTTGGGTATCCCTGGGGCTCAGCTCTTGGGGTTTGGGATAATGAGGGACCACAAGTCTGCCAGATAGTAGGCGTGAAGCCTTGGTGGTAGCCGGGGTGTCATTGCTGCCTTCCCCTGTTCACTGCCTCGAGGCGCCTGGGACGGATCATCCCCGAGGCCTTCATTAAGGTGCTGCCAGTGGCAAGCTGGCTCCCACTCCTGCCAAAGTGCACCTTGAGGTTTGGCACCACCACGCTGCCTTCTGCAAAGTGAGGAGAGGGTAACAAGCTGGTGGAGGTGGGAAAAGGCTGTGAAGGGATTTGGTGGAAAGGGGTTCTGAGCATCACTGTGGCCTTATATCCCAGAATAATGGTGTCCCCACTACGTATTTATATAGATATAAAATTTTTTAGAGCACAATGGGACTTTTTAATACGAAATAATTGCTCTTCTTTTTAGATAAGTAAGCAATTCCCTCCTGGAAGAAGTTCCCAGGAATTTTGTGCTCTCACATGCCTGTGCATTTCAACAGGGTCAGCCCTCTGTGCAAGTCAAATTCACGCAAAACACCATACATGTAGGCTCTAGTCTACTGGGTTTAGATCAGAGACGGATCAGATGACTCACAAGAATCTGTGGAAATAGATCAAAGTAGCAGCACACATTTGAAGGGAGCGTTCGGCGGGGAGCGGGGCTTTTCGAGCACGGCTCGGAGCATGAGTCAGAGCGTGGGCCGGCGTGGGCGGCGGCGTGGGCGGCCGCAGCTGTGGGTGTCGGACCGAGACAGACACAGAGAGATGGCTGCAATTAAGTAGTTAGTGAAATGACTGTAATAGTAAAATGAATTTAAAGGCGCAGGTTGCAAACTCGGCGTTTCTCAGATAGCTCCTTGCCGGCAGCTCGGGGGCTGGCGGGCGTTTCCCGTTGGAAGCTGTGCTCCTGGAGCCACTTATCCCTGCTGATGTGGGAGGTAACTCGGGTAGTTGCTGGTTGGAAATGGGCTGGTTTCCAGCTGCTGTGCGCACCTCCGTGACGGCACAGGATGGGTGGTGAATCCCTCTCTGGGGCCGCAGGCGCTGACCCCGGCAAGAGGGGGAAGGAATGCCAAGCAGAGACAGTAAGGGAACGAGGAGAGGAAAACAGATCTGCATTTACTGGGAATAGTTACAAAACGCCCACACACTTCTGTGGGACTAGGATCATGCCCAGAGCTCACAGAAAAGCTAGAGCTGGTGGGGATTTTCTTATGTTGCCCATCACTATAGCTTCTAAGGACTAGTGCTGGATCCCACTTGTGACATGACCCCAGTACTCCAGCCCAGAAAGCTCTTGGGCTGTACTGCTGCCTTTGGAGCCGATGCAAATCCCTTGCAACCAAGAGCCTCCAAGGACCTGGGGTTGGCTCCTTTGCTGTTAGCCTCGGTGTCCCTGCAATGGGAACAGCATCCGTATCCCACTGTCTGGCCAACTCCATCCCCTGGGACCTCACCTCGCTGCAGCCCTGTGTGGGAGATTTTTGGGAGGAGGGTGGAAGTGGAGCGAGACTCTTCCTCGCTGCTATTTTTAGGTATTGCTATTTCATGCCCTTCCAGTCAGATTTGATGAGCGTGCGTGACATGAGAGAAATCTGATTAAAATAAATAAATCAGTAAAGTCCTTGTTCAGTAAGGGATGAAGGAAACTCAAATCTTGTGGCCACAAACCTGCATAACCAGCTAAACCTCCTTGTGCGACCTGGGCAAGGGATCAGTGGAATGACATCTGCTTTGGGTTGGTATCTAGGCTTTTGATGTTCAAGCTTCACTGCTATGCAGCAGTGCTGCTGACTTAATTCACAGTGTCAATTTACTTGAGTCTGTTAGTAATTTTTATGTGTTTTGAGGATAAAAAATTTAAAAAGTCATCCTCCAAGGCCAGCTTTGCCATTCTGTTACAAGATGAGAGATAAATACTTCCCTATGTGTTTTCCTGCCACTTTAAATGATGAATTGTAATTAGATTTGCTGCCAGGGAGTGCGAGTGGCTCAGGCATCTCATGTGCCATGAGGGTGTTGTGTGCTGAAGCACACCTCTCAGAAGGAATGTCCTTCCAGGTCCTACAAATGGGGCCCTGCATGTTTCCAGGTCTGCCAGTTCAGGATTGCCTGTATGCTTCAGAAAACCTCTTAACTTCTGGTGGAAATCCTGCATGTTTTTAGTGGTATTTTGATAAAGTGGCCCTGCCAGGAGACGTGAATACTGGGGATTTCCTTCTCCACACAGATGGCTGTGGAAAGAAGGCTTTATAATTTATTGATACTTTTTTTTCTTTCCTTTTTTTTTTTT
>WEKY01024102.1:274473-286764 GCA_013390045.1 Picathartes gymnocephalus
TTTTTTTTTTTTTGTGTGTGTGTGTGTGGTTTTTTGTTGTTGTTGGGGGTTTTTTTTGTTTTGCTTTTGGTTTTTTTTTGAGGTGCTGTGCACAGAGAAGGGTCCAAAGGATTCACTCTGATTGATATACAGAACAAAGTTCAGCAGGGAGAATAATTCTGAATAATTAAAAAAACCCACCCCAAAAAACCCCAATCTCTTGAAGTAGTAGATGTGTAAAATTAATGTATTTTTAAAAGTCAGTGTAAGTGCTTCTAAATGTGTCCACTGTAGCATGCTCTGCCCACGCAGTTGCAGCATTTCCCAGCACGTATGAGCAGCCCTGTCTCTGCTGTCAGAGCATGGTCACCCTCAGCTCCAGTGCCCAAATCTCACCTGCTTTCTAAACCTCAGAATCTACTCCAAGACTACACCAAGCTGTGGGTGCAACGATTTGCTTTGTGTGGGTTTGTGTCTACAGAAGGTCGTACTGAAACAGCTGCCCAGTGTGGTACCTTCACTGCTGGTTATCCCTGCCAGCAGGGAGGAAAGGCGCCTGGTAAGGAGTTGGGAGACTTTGGGGCTGGGTGGTGGATGTCCTGCACAGAGGTGAGGAACTGTACAAAGGTGAGATGAAACTCTGTCAGTTCCAGCCACCCTGGTGCTCACCTTACTTGCTGCACTTCCTGGGACATCGCCTGCAAGCAGTTTCATGGAATATAAGTTACTGGAGATAGCTTAGGTTTGCATATTAGGTAGTTTTTAATTTACAACACTCTGATCCACAGAGGTATTACCAATCATAATTTAAAATACTTATATTTCAAATTATGGATTAGAAAGGGAGAGAAATGTAATTGCAACATGATTTTTTTTTGAGGTAGATTTCTATTCCTGCCTGTTCTCAGATTGGGGTGCAATTACAGTGTGTCAGAGCTCAGGTTTCCTTTGGCCTCTCTGACTGCCAGGCAGTCAGACCCCTGCCTTTCCCCACCTCCCAGCCCTGTGATTTAGCTGCTGCTCTGCCATGACGCTTGGCTCTGGTTTAATTATGATCATCACTCAATATGGAAAGGGGGCTGTTGCAAGGGGGGTGAGGGCTGCGTTCTTTGAGCTCCTCCTCCTTGAAGGCTCTCTTGGAGCCAGGAGTGCTTCCCAAAGCTGTGCCCAGCAGGCCAGGCTCTGGTGGCCATGCACCCAGCAGGAGTGCTTCGCATCTCGTGGGAGAAGCATTTTAGGCTGAAAACCAGGATCAGGTGACTGTGAAGCTGCCGGATGTGCAGGATGCAGGAGAGACTCTGGAACTACTCACTATCAGTTTTCTGCTTTCTCATTTTGTGTAAAACCAGGTCTTTGGTGTTTTTTGTTTTTTCCCTGTGGCAGTTGGAGCCCATGTGTTCTGCAGGGACCCCGAGCAGGAGCTCCATGCCTGCCCACATCCCCACTCCCCCAGTCCCCTCATGGCCCTCTCCCCAACCCGCTCACACTGACTTATCCTCCTGCCCCACCACACCTTCACACGCTGCTGTTGCCGCTCCTCCACTCCCTGCATCACGTCCTTCTTTTTTTTTTCTTTTTTCTTATATTTTTTTAAAGCCTCTTGAAGCACATACAAATCAAACCAAATTTTTTGTGCCATTTGCCTTGTCCCCTGGGGATGGCAGTGAATGTCAGCCTCTTGCCATGCTTATTTGTCATCTCATGCTGTCTGTGGTTCAGTCAAGAAGTCAACCAGCCTGTGGATCTGTCCAGGTGCTTCAGGGGATGGTGCAGAGGTCCCTGAGATCTTTAAACTGTATTCCCCCTTAGTACTGGGTCTCACAACCCAGCTGGATGAGCATCTCTCTTGGCTTTCGTTTTCCTGGTGGTGGGATACCAGATAGGAGCATAACAAGTGTTATTTTTAAGCTGTTTCTGCTAAATGTCATAACTGCATAGTTGTTGAACTTTTAATGTTTTGGGAATCATTGATACCAAATGGATACCAAATCATTGATACCATCTCTCTGATCTCTTTTCCTGGATCAAAGGGTCTTTTGCTGGGGTTGCTCTGGTGTTTCCCTGGCAGTAGATGCAACAGGACCTGGTGGTGGCAGAACTGTGATCACCCCAAACCACCTGTGCCCCACAGGCAAGGGGACTTTGGGCTAGGGAAAAACCAAACAACTCCAATTTGAATGTTTGCAATTGAAAGGAGCACTGAGATGAAGAAGGGAAGAAACAGGATGGGAAATACACCATGGATGCAGGGGGATAATTCATTCCCACCAGTCACTGTCCCTGCCCCACCAGAGCTCTGACACAACCAAGCAATTTGGCTGCAGCTGCACTGGGTTTGCAGCAGACAGTGAGTGTAAAGAGGATAAAACCATAAAAATAACACTTATTTTTCATGTAAATATATTAAAAAAGTGTTTTTTAATGATGGCCGTTCCCCACCTGTAAGGGAGAAAGGGGTAAGTCATATGCAGCAGCCTAGGACACATTTCTGGCAGTTTGCACTTTGGTCAGGAAAGACTCTTATGGAGAAAATAATGATCTCTGTGCTTGTAGTCTGGTCTTTCTGCAGGAGAAGGGAAATTTGAGGAGCAAACCACAACTGTGCTCTTGCCAGTGCCTTTCCAGTGGCAATTCATAAGGATGACTGGGATGGAGTTCATCTGATGCAGCATCTTCCCGGGGTGAGCCAGCCTTGCTGCCCTGCCTTCAGACCAAGGGCAGCTGAGCTGCCCTGGCCCCGCTAGCCCCTTCTCTGCCCTCTTCCCCACCCCTCACCCTCTGAGAAAGAGGAGAGGGGACCTCCAGGCCCTGGGAAATGCCAGGTCCTCCAGTGATGGTGCTGCACCTGATGAAAAAAATCACAATAGTGAGCCATTGCAAAAATATGTCGGAGTACAGAGTGACAGTTTTGAGGCAACGCACGCTTTGCTGTTGGGTGGGACATTAGCCTCTGTTCACTGCCCATTAATGTGCGCTTGAGAGGTGACATTTCATTTTCTTCTGATTTTTCCATTTCCCTCCTTCTCTTTTTCTCCATTCCAGTTTCTTTTCTCTCTGCTCTGTCACAAAGCTTGGCTTTTGCTCCCCCAGGCTGTAATCTCAGAGCAAACATCCTTTGCTGATACACTTTGTATCAGCTGAGGAGCTGCTCCGTGTGCCTTGGGAGATCTGGTTTGGCCACACGTAGCATTTACAGAGTGGATTTGTTTAATTAAATACCTTTTGTATTTTCTCCTTACTTGAACAGTGGTAGATGTTGGGGTGCCAGAGCCAGCTATACTCTGGAGAGGGAGATGGGAGCAGCTGGGTTTTTGTTTGCTGCCTGTAACCACTGCAGCAGAAGTACATGAGGACACATTCCCTGCCAGGAGCTTCCCAGAGCTCCAGGATGAATGAGGACTGGAAAGTGAAAGCTGGAAACACTTGGTGGGGAAGCAGAGGGATGGTGAGGTGATAGGAATGATGGGGACATACAGCACTCAGGCCACACAAGCACTTCTTCCAGTGTGTTTTTGGTTTACTCCTCTCCCTGCTGCGTGTGTGCATGGGAAATGCCACCCTGCATCCCTGATAGAGCATCTCCATCCTGAGAGGATGACTGCAGCTGTGAGCTTGCTTATTTTCTGGCAAGAATGAATGTGGGTCATTCCAATCCCAGTGCTGTGGAGCAGTGCTAGGGTCACAGGTATTTCTGTTCCACTTGTGCTGCTCAAACTGAGCTGTTTGTTCAAAGGCAGTAAAGAAAATCTCTTATATTTTGCTTTCCTGAACAACCCCCAGCTCTAGGGACTGTGTTGGTCACCCTATTATTTTATTTTTTAGTTTTAAAGCTTTGCTGAAGCATTAAATTTCTGTAAAACTCATGCTTTTCTTGGTCTTTTAAAATTTTATTGAAAGTCTCTTGCACAAAGAAGGGTGATGGAAACAACATTAGCCATCAGTCCTTACAAATGACTCATGTCTATTTCAAGGTATTTCAGGTTATCATAGGCTGATGGAGCCTGTAAGCAGGAGAAGGGCCTGAGGGTATTTGACGCTATGCAGGGGGATGTCAGACATTGGTACTCCCACACTTTCACAGGGCTGTTGAAAATGGGTTTCTATGAAGCATCCATCCTCCCCTTTGTATTTGTTCCAGGAGGGAAACAAAATACAAGGCTGTATGGATTCTGGAAAAGATACTCACATTCATGGCAGCATTTAGGTGCAAAACCAAAGCAAGAGAACATGGCATCATTCCTGACTTTATGAACTGCACTGATCAGTGTTTTTATTTAATAGTTATAATTGCTTTGATTTGCTCCACTTCTGGTCACTCAGCAGCTGAGGCTTTGTGGCCCAGCAGCTGCTTATGTGGAGGGTTCCCCCAGGTGATGCCTCCTTTCTGGGAGTGACAGACCTGAAACTCAGGCCTCTCCTTTTGGGCAAAGCAATGGTTGTCACTACCTCTCACCAGTGGTCCAGCACAGCCAAAGGCACTCACCCAGAGTGCAATTCCTGTTATCCTGGGGCTGCTGTCCAGCTGATGGTTTCCCCTGCAGAGCCAAGGTGCCAGTGTGGTTGTCACCAAAGTGACCAGCCCATGGGGCACCCAGAGACTCCTTTTGCACGCTCCCTGTACAAAGTCCTCAGGAGCAAGGCAGGCTGCAGCGCCAGTGGTGGTAGAGGTTTGGGTGAGATGCCGGTGGTTCCATGCCAGATTCCCTCTAGGAGATGATGCACTCACAGTGATGGGCTGATTAGTGCAGCTGCTGTGCAACATTGCTGAAGCCCACAGTGTTTCTGCTGAGATGATTGAAAAGAGATTTGGACTCCAGAAGAACCCACTGAGTGAAAGCAGTTGTTGAAGTGCTTTAAATAATGACCTAGATAGTGTTTACCTGAAGCTCAGAAATTGCTGTGAGATGAGAAATTGCTATTTGCCTGTGTTTTTTCAGTTACTGTTCACAACTCACGTCTTGGATAGGGACGCTTTGGGAATCTCAATGCTTCTGAAAAGAAACCCCGCTCAAAGCCTTGCTCTTGCACATCCTGCTGAAATCCCCCATCCTTGCATTTACTCAGCGCTGGACAGTCTGGCATCTGGCAGCCAGGAGGACCTAGCTCTGACCTCGTGGACAGAGCAATGCAGGCTGAAGTGGCACAAAATGGTAATATTCCCTGGAAAAAAAAGTTATGAAGCGTCGGCACAGTTAGTGCCCCTAAAGAAGCAGCCCAGGCTCGGTTGTCAGGCATCCTTGCCCTGTGTGAGGGTCGTGTGTCCTGTTAGAGAAGGGCCCAGTGAGAGGTGGCTCCTGAAACGCTAACCAGGTCCCCTCTGTGGCATGCAAGGTATCTGTGGGTGATTCTGGTCCTTGTCCAGGTGGAGGACAACTCCATTTATCTCCTGGCCAGGACAATGCTTCCCAGGCGCCTTGATTTGGGGCCAGGCTCGTTGCTCCGGGCAGGGGATGCAGTGTCAGATGAAATGACAACTTATTTCCATGTGACACCTGCTGGTAAGAAAAGGCACGGCTGCCCTTAGGAAACGAGATCTGCTCCTGCCTTTGTATTTTTCAAAAAAAGCATTAATCTCTTACACCCCTTCTCTGCAGGGTTTATTGGTGCTCCTGGTTGGTGTTCTCAGCGCTCTGACTCATTTTGGCAGGTTGGAAAGTACTTTTCCAGGGCGCTTATGCATACAGGATGTATCTCTTTAGGTGTCTGATTTTTTCTTTTTTTTTTTTTTTATTCTGTAGAACATGGGCTTTCAAAAAAGCCCCAACCCTAAACTAATTAAACTTCGAATTATTTCAGTGGCAACAGAAGCTGCTCTGAACGTGAACCAGTACAATGACCTGAAAGCAGTGACTGCCCGGCCCACAGAGGCTGGCATTATGTCAGTCCACATTTAATGAGGAAAAAGTAAATATGCTGGCTGAAAAAGAGATATTCTGGGTGCAATACTTGATAATGTTTGTTTGAGTTGAGTTGTTGAGCAGTTTGAGGACTGCTCCCTGGCTACAGAGCAAACACCGACTTCCTGAAGGCCTCTCTCTGCTTATGCAAATCCCCCTGAGCTTATCCTGAAATCCAGCATCACCCTGAGAGCACTGGCAGGTTTCAAACGTGGCCCAGAGTGCTGCTGAGGTTATGAACCCCTGATTTACAGTGTCACTTTATTCTTTGGCTGGCTGTTTAAGAAGAATATCCTTCAACAAACAGTAGCTGAATGCATTCATGTCAAGAGAAATCATTCCTTTAAGAGTTTTAGTTGTCAGGTATTCATTAAAGTGGGTTTCACATCAAAATGATCGTCACTAATACAGTGAAAACATCTTTTAGAGCTTTCAGGATTTCTGTGTTGCGTTGTAGAAATGCTGGATCTCCACTGGTATGGAAATATCTTCCTGGACCTACATGGTAGGTATGAAACCGAGTTCCTCTCGTCCACTTCAGAAGAAAATAAATATAGTATGTCAGTATGGTAGGAACAAGGACATTCCTGAGAGTCCTTTATGTAAATAGGGTGCAATAGATTGTAGCTACATCTTCAGCATTGCATTCCCATCACTTCTGCAAGCTATTTTCCACCTTGTAAACACTAAAAATTGGAGTTTGTATTTTATTATTTCTGTAAGGCGAAAATTGTCATTCTAACATCATTTAAAAAAAAAAAAAAAAGGTTCCTGAGTTAAAAGTAGTTCTGGCTTAAGAAATTGAAAGTAAGTAGCAATCTGGTCACTTCTGACTTTGGATGCTTTGGAGAATTTCACTCATCTGAGAGACTGATAAATCAACATTTAGTACAAACCAGGCCCTTTTTGCTTGCTTCAGGCTGGAGAAACCCATAGGACACTGCTAAGGCTGAAATGGCAGGGGGTACCAAATTTAGGTTAATGGGAGCTGCAGCAGGCCCAGCTCTCCCTGAAAGTCAGTCAGGTGCCTAAACAGGGATCGGGACAGCTCGCTTCAGACTAGCTATTTTTGAAGCTCCTGGCCCTGGTGTGTGAATTGATGGCATTTCTGTTGCAAAGAGCAGATGGTACTCGCTAGTGATCCAGGACAGCTTTTCTGCCTTAGTGTCAAAAATAGATCAAGTGCCAGCTGTAACTCTTTTGTGTCAGTGGAGGTGAATTCACAGAGTGATGTGCATAATATTGCAACAGAGCAGGGAAAAATCAGGCATTCCTTTAAGGAACACAAAGTGCTTTTAAATGCCTTAAACTGCTGTTTCTCACGTGTTTTTGCACAGCCCAATCCCTAGTGCGTCTCACTCAGCACTGAACTAAACTGCCTGGTGCTTTAACTGTATTATTCTGTGTGTTTGCAGCTTTCAGGGTGGTGCAATTCAGCATTTGCATCCAGCTCTTGGAGGGAGCACTGGCTGTGCTGCTGGTGGGGCACTTCCCAGGGACAAGGTCCCTTCCCAACTCTGTGAGCCAGAGAACTCGCAGCATTCCGTGGTGCTGGAGGGAAGAAGGAGCTGCCATGCCCTCGTGTGCCTTCCCAGGAAACCTGGTGGTGCTGGTGGGAAGGCTGCCAAGCTGATCCGCCTAAGAGCAAGCAGCATAAAGAGGAGTTTGAGAGTGTTTTATGTTTATTAGAAAACTGGAGGTGATTCTGATCCTCAGCCTACTGCTCGTTTCATGTATTGCAGAAGTTTTGCTGTATTTTAGCGAGAAAATATAGAAAGGTGGTGTAGCATCAGCAAGGATGATCTGTTCTTGTTAGTTTAATTGGGCCATGGCCTCTTTTCTCTTTTTTTTTCTTTAAGGCAGCTATGATGCATAAAGAGGAGAGTTTGCATCATTTAAGGCAAAAAAATGAGTGGTGGGTAGGAAAGCTGGTCCACAGGCACACCCTGCTGGCTTGTAGGGAGAGTGCAAAGGAAATACATGGCTACACATTTTATAAAGAGACAGGATTCCTTCTTTTTATTATCTAAATTAACTTTTCTTGCCATGGTATCTCTCTTGGTTTTCACTTCTGGAAAAAAACGAGCAGTGATATGTGAGCTGCTAAGGAGGGACCTGCAGAAGTCAGGGAGGTTGCCTGGCCAGGAGTGCTCCCAAAGTAGATTCCAGTGCTTTTGGAAACCTCTACCAGATCTGTGTGTCTACCAAAATGACTTCATCGTGTAGCTGAAACAGCTAACATCTAAAGTAGGTTGTATAAGACACCTCTCCATGCCCTAAGAGAGGTAAACAGCACTGTGAGCTTGACCGTTGTTGGGATTTTTCCACATGAAGAAAATTACCAGACTAGAAACACAGAGGAAAAAATCCTGTTCTTTGATTCTGCTCTGGAATCTCTCCCATGATGCCCATGTGATGATTGCCTCCATATGACTTCCCACCCCCACCCAAAAAAAAGAATTAAAAAAAAAGAAAAAAAATCAAAGCAATAATGCTCCCTTTATCCCTGAACAAAATATCTGCAGTGATTCGGAAATAGTTATTCCAGCCGATTTCTGCACGCAGACCTGGCACAGTTAACGGTGTGACTGAATTACCTGGGAGCAGTAAAGGTCTTCAAATTGTATCTGGCCTTCACAGGGCATGTATGAAGACTGATATTTTGAAGAGTCCTGGGTGATGGTTGGCCACCCCACTTAAATCCTCTCAAGTGGAGCCAATTTAGAAAATTTGCTGTGCAGCTGAAAGCCAGGCTTTTTTAGAGGTGTCAGCCCTGAGACAAACCTTGTTCATTAGTTCTGGAGTGGCTGAACGCCAGCATTTTTCAACACACAAATTGCAATGCCCATATATTTGGGAGTCATGAAACTAATGGAGACGGAGCTGCCTGGGGAGGGGGGATTGACAAGACCCCTCCCTTCTGGTGTGTGACCCTCAAGGGAGCACAGCTGAGTGAGCATTAGCAGTCAGGGCTCTCCTCTTCTTCCCCCATCTGGGATTCGGATAACTCTGACAAGCTGGTACCAGCACAGCCCTGCCTGTGATGAGTGCCCTCCAGATCCCATCCCCTGGCTGTGGCAGCCTGCTGGGGTTGTGCTCCAGCTCACTGGACCCAGGTATGTTGGCAAGACCGGAAAAATACTTTGCCTGATAATAAAAGTAATGCCCTGGAGATGCAGAAGTATGGAGTTTGGACTATTTCCCTGTGAAATCGCTGCAGGAAAGGGGATGGAAGCAGAAGAGGTAGCCAGCAGGGTGAGTAGACTGCATTCACAAGTACTCAGGGAGCTCCCTAAAGAGAAGGAGCCTTCCCTAGAGACAACCCACCTTTCCTTTTGCCTTTTCTCCTTTTTGTATCTGGTATAAATAATGCTTTCATGGACTCCAGCTCTTCTTGACTTGTTGGAGAAGGAGGTGATATTACAGTGACTAATTCGCTCCAAGGACAGAAGAGCTTCGAGGTAAAAGCATCATTAATATGATGATCCAACCTTCATTCACCGTTTTACTCAGTACCCAGTGCTTGTGTTCCTGTCAGGTTTGGAAATCCTCTTGCAGCTCCTTGCCCAGAAAGGGTAAGCACAGGACCTTGCTCTGGAAAGAGACCACTTGGACGCTCTGCATGGAGAGCTGTGGAGCTTGTATCCCTTTCACATCCATAACCGTTTTTATCCCGTCAGGAGGACTTTACCCTGCTGGACAAACTGCTTTTCCATGGGCGTGAGCTTCGTTGGTGCCCTCAGCCCGAGGTGCAGTATCAGCCTGTACCTGTAGGTTGTGCCTCTAGATAGCTTTTCCCATCGGCTCCAATTCCTCTCCGAGACCCGGCCCGGAAAAGGACGCATTTTCTGTCTTACTGCTCACGGATTATGTTAGTTGGGGAAATTATTAATCACTCGCATTTGCTAGATTACCTTTGCATCTGTGTAAACCTATCATGAGCTTATAATAAATCAGACCGAGATAGCTGCTGCACGGTAAAATAACCAACAAATGTAGCAACAGCCTTAGTAATAATAATCATCTATGCAGATAATTGCTTGTGTATATTTTATGATGCTTTCATATGATGCCAGCAGTGCAGTAAGCACTTCAAAGCCTTGGGAGACAGATCTTTGCCCCACAGCACTCTTGGAGCAAAAGCAGTTCAGGGGAAGGGCAATGAGGAAGGGCCTTGTCTGGTTGGGATGTTGGAGCAGCGATGTCATTGAGTGATTAATTCATGTCAGTGGCATGAGAAAAATGGTGGTGTGTTTTCTACGGTCGAGGGTTTTTTTCTGTTGAATTCTTTGCTGTTCACGATGAAATACCTCTGTTGGTGACCACGCCTGATAATGTGCCACTCCTCAAATTTTTTGAAATGCAGTGAAAAGCCTGGGCTGATTTTGCTGTTACAGTATGAGAGGGCTGTGCCTTGTGCTGCTAAATGGAGAAGTAGCTTGGATATGGCAGGCGCGGGAGGAAACAGGCAGCTTAGCTCAGAACAAGTTGAATGTAGTTACAACAGGTTTTATTTTGTTTTGCTTAATGACTTCGTAGAAGAAACAAAAATATCCCTTGTTTCTGCATATCCAGTTTGCATTGTTTTTACAGCATGTTCCTTTCTCAGCTCTCCTCCTCCTCTCACACATAAAAAAAGATGTTATTTTGGATTAAGCCATCGCTGTGGTATGCATGGTGGTACTACTCAAGGAAGTAAACAAAACAAAGTGCACCACAACTCTTCCTCTTGCACTGCAAACTTACCGGTCTAAAACGTTTTTGTTGTTCTCTGGTAACTTTTTTGATCTCCCCGCCTTCATTCTGATTGCTGCAAGAGATTTGTACGATAAGCTATGAAAGCAGTGGTAGACACTACGTGCCCTGCCTGACAGACAAACGTCCTGTGACACAGTAGCCCTGGTTATCTACAGCGAACCACACACTGGTGTACAAATACCTTGGATTATGATGAGATTAATTTTGGGTGGAGCAGTAAATCCCCATTGACTGTGCACATGCCTCAGCACCCATTCAGCAGGGCTCACGTGCTGCTGCTGGAGTGCAGGGTGGCAGCCCCTCTCTGCCCCTGGGGAGAGGAGAAAGGATCATGGGGTCCCGAAGGGAGAGTCTGTTACGTGATGTTTTTGCAAAGTGCTCATCCTTCAAAAGGGAAACCACACTTGGTAAGGCGATGTTCCACCAGGCAGGTAACAAATAAACTGGGCAGCAGCTGCAAGGTGACAAATTTCACCTTCTCCCTTCAGCTGACATGACTTTTTCCAGTGACACTATTCCAACAGAATGCTCTTGGGGTTTGAGAAACCACCACGTAACTACTGGCATTTCAGTTCTGAAAGTGAGTCATCTCCAAGCTGAGGAGCACACAATGGTGCCTTTCAGTGGCTTTTAGGAACAGGGTGACTTGCATTTATATATCCAGTTATCAACCTAGGGCCGTGGCAGGCATATAGGAAAATCAATGGGAACACTGCTAATTCTTTATTAAGACGTAATAAACTCTGCTTTTAACAGTAGCAAAGAAATTGCTGTTGCTTAGGAAGAGGAGGCCGACGGCTAAAGATACTCTTGGCCACTGGTTTGATAATCTGCAGGGGACAGGGCCGCCAAGGATAACATCTTCCCTGTAACCTTGTTTCAATAGTTCATTGAATCCGTGCCTCAATCTGGCTTTTCTTTATGAAAAGCACATTTTAAGGCAAATTTGTAATGCACTTTACACAGCAGTGAGGTGTTAATTGCTAGGACTTTATGCGTTAGGATGGTTGACATAGAATATCTTTATCCAGGGCACCACAGTCGTGCAGAACTAGGTTCAAACTTGCATCTCTGCAGCTCCTTTGAAAATTTAGGACTCGAGATGTGACCTGAGCATTACCAGTTCAACCACAAACATGGTCAGGCTTAAACCTGGCTTCCAGCTTGACTGTAGTATAAATATATATACCACAGTCTGAATTTTTTTCGTCTGTTCCTTTTGCTTCTCAGGATTGCTACTGCAGTAATCGAACTGCTTGTTATCTCCAAATTGCTTTACACTCCCTGGATTTGAGACAATAGGGGTTTTTTTTCTGGCTAAGAGCTCAAAAGGGAATTAGCTGGGCTGGCATGTTGGTTATTACCGATTCTCTGGTGCCCTTTGTGAGAGGGCTTCTGGGACGGATGAGTCAGGGCCCAGCCCAGTCTCCTTGTAACTCAAGTCGTTGTTTGATGGAGTTTTCCCTATTTTCTGTAGCGCTTCCATGACTGTGCTGCCCAGGGATCAGAGATGAGTGGCAGAGCTCTGCCGAGTTAAGCACTGGACGAACATGTGATGGAGAGACAAGTGCTGAAGAGTTTGCGGGCTATTGTTGGTGGGCAAAGCTCATGGTACAAACATTACACATTCTCTAAGCTGATTGTTTTGGGGGGGGGG
>WEKY01024102.1:286789-302607 GCA_013390045.1 Picathartes gymnocephalus
GGTGCGTGTTGTGGGGGGTGGTTGGGGGTAGTTTTTTCAAAGGGTGAAGCCAGCTGGTGTTCAGCAAAGGCAAAAAGAGCAATTCTGTTTTCTTCTTTCTGGCTTGACTCTGGTACAATGGCTTATCAGAGTGCAGGGCGATTTTTTTGCACTGAAGACTAAAGACTAAGGGAATAGCTAAACCCAGCTGAGCCCAAAGCTTTGCCTTATAAGGGAACTGCCCGAAAGCACAGATCTCCGGCAAGCCTCTCCTCGGGAGAGAAATCCAGAAAGCGACGCGCTGGTGATGTGTCAGACCCGAGCTTGCAGGGATGGCCAGGAAAACAACACTCCTTTAAATAACTTTGCAAAAGTTCAGCGTGAAGGAGGCCACCAGCTTCCTTCTGAGGGAGCAGTGTGTGCAGTCACACCAAAGAAACAGCAGCAAGTTTGTCTGAACAGGAGCCTCCTTTGTAAGAGCCAGTGCAGAGTCTGTTGCAGGCTAGTACTTTAGCTGCCTTCTCAGCTGGAAGCTATAAACACTTTCTGACTGCCAGGCACTTTCAGCTGGATGGAGAGGGCTCTTTCCCCTGGTTTAGGAAATGCTCCTGGTTGTCACCCCAGGCACCGGTCTGATCTGTCCTCTCTGCCTGCTGGGGCAGATAATTCATGCTGTGGTCCATAAGAGCCTCACCTATGTGCAGATGTGCCCAGGCAGCTCAGGGCTTCTGAGAGAGGGAATCAGGCCAATAGGTTCTCCTCTTGTCTCTCAGGTCCCTTCCTGAGCTCATGTGCTGTTAGGGAGACAGCAAAGATGCTTTGCAAAGACTGCTGGCTCAGCAACGAAGGTTGTACACTTTTTAATTAAAAGGCTCAGTGATTATGAAATGTTCCAGAAACTGGAATGTAAGTAGACATTGATGGCACCAGTGTTGTTTGAAGCATAATCAATTTAAATAGATCTGCTGGTGTCTGCCACGCAGCCATGTGACTCCCCTGGGTTTTGGCATCTCGGCTGCGAGACAGCGCTCTCAGAGGGCCTGCTGGAACGGGGCGGATGGAGCACAGCCCTGGTGGGAGAGGACAAAGTCCGCTTTGTACGGGAGGCAGCCTCCCAAAGCAGAGCACCGTGGCAGTGCTCCAGCCCCCGGCTCTGCTTGTGCTGCCTCTGGTGCTGCCGTGGCGGGCTGTGAAGTGTACTGTCAGGCAGAAATGGAATTTGCGAGCAAGGAGATGTGGGGAACTTCCCTTCCTCGTTTTAGAAAGCAAGGGCCAAAGCTGGGAAATCCCCACCAGCTTGCTGTGCATGTGCACGGGCTGTCATCCAACAGGAGAGCTTCACCTGCTCCCGCCTGGTGTTGAGCCCAGCTTTGAAGACCCCAGCATAGGGCAGCGGCCTCCAATGCTCTGGGAATTCAGCTGGGTCACCCCTCTGGAGGTAAACAGATCCCTCTGAGGAGCTGATTGGTGCCGATTGTTGAGCCTGGTTATGACTTCTGGGAGAGCAGGTTCTGCTCTAGAATATACCTAGACAGCAAGTGTTGGTGTAACACACAAAACCTGCTTGTGGCAGCTTTCATGTACCATTCACTGCTCTTACTGTGTATGGGGGATGTTACTGTCACCTAGCTGTAAGGCTGGGGTGATTTTAGGGGTAAATGATGATAAGCTGGTGTTAATGAAAGAAACTTCAGGTCCCCTCACTAAAGGATCAACAGTAGAAACTGGTAAAAAAAAAAAAATAAAAAAAAAATATAGATATAGATATATACTGCTGTGCATGGAAAAAATGTTTGTGCAGAAACATCTGATACCCAAGAGCTCAGTTAGGTCTGATGAAGGAGTCTGAAGTCACACTTCAAGAGCAGCCCTCAGAAGTGCAAGGTTGTTTCCCCACATTAATTACATTCACATGTAAGTGGCTCTGTAGAGGTTCTGAAACCTCATCTACTGAGCACAGGTGCAGGAACATGGCACCTTGTCATAAACTCTTGACAGATTTTAGCAAAATCTAAGGGCTAGGGATAATTAGGAACAATACATTTTTTTTACACAACATTTTTTCTATTAGCACTGTAAAAATCTGAATTTAAATTAAATCAATCCCTGCCATATCCCCATCAGCACTTAGTGCAGAGTCCTTTCTCCCAGATGGATCATTTCACTGGTAGTTGGTATTTTACCTCCTGTGTGGGACCAAGCCACACCAGAACCTGTCAGATCTAGAAACACAGGGAGGTACTTGTCTCTCAGGAAAGTTAAACCTGTACACTTTCATCTCAGGCTGGAGTTAATAATTGATATCCCTCAGATGTCAGGTACCTGCTTCTGAGGAAATAAAAACAAGCATACATTCCTGCCCCGAACAAACATCCCTGAGTCTGAATTTGAACTGCTAATGAGTAACTTTAGCATGTAGTTCAGGAAACAGGCATAAGTGCTTCTGTTTAAAACCCTTCTTGGTTAAAACTCTCATCTTTGCCCCTTGAAAGTACTGCAGCATCTAGAGAAGTGTTCTTGAGCATGTTTTCTGACCTTTGCTTTCCCTAACCACTTTTCCTTACCTGGTGTCTATCCCTAAATGCACACTGTAGCTTTTGGAAGTGGACAGTCACATAGATGTGTTGTTTCAGGTGTACAGTATGACTCGTATTTGACTCATAGGTTCCTCTGAGGCTCTGCTGTTGGTAGGTCTGGAGCAGCCTTGGCAGTGTGCAGGACTTCATCCAGCACTACAGGATGACAGCTAAAGCTTGACTTGTATGATATATTTTCTTCCACTGCAGAAGGAAAATCCCAGCTTCTCTCAAGGTGGTGGTCACCAGAACAAAATGCTGTGGGAAAAAACCTCACCCTGATAGAAGAAACCTGTAAGGCTATTGCTCTGCACTCCATGAAAGACAGTGTGTTTGAGCATCCATCTCTAACACTTGTCTGTACAGTCAACAGACAGCTCAACCACTATGACCTGGAAACCACCATCTGGAAAGATGTACAGTGTATGGTCTATGTCACTGTTTCTCATTATAGCTACCTGCCTATTAACATAATCCTTTCATTGTTGTTACACTGACAAATTACATACTGGGTGCTGTTGCACACTCCAGGAAGGCAGTTTTCCTTCAAGACATGGCATTTGCTCTCCAGGATGACTGGCAGTGCTTGCCTGGGAAGGATGGAGTCATATCTGGCAAGCCAGGGCTGTCCTGTCTCACCAGACTTCTGTGCTTTCATTTACAGGTTCCATGTCCTTTTCCTGAAGCACCATGTCTTCCCTCTGGTGCATGTGGGTTTTTTTGTCATTTTTAAGTTTAGCCAAAATTCAGAGAACTCAGACCTGACTTTAGTCTGGGGACTGTAATTTTCACATTTACTTGCCAGGGGTGTGGTTTGACAGGGTGGTTTTGACTGAGCACCTGTTTGATGGGGTGACACTGCCATATCCTAGTGCTGCCAGGGTGCCTGTCAAGACTCTGGTTAGGGAGTAAACTCGGAGGTTGTAACAGTGCAGACCCTGAATGAAACCTGTTAATGGGCCTTACTCCACAGAGCTGTGGAAACCAGGTATCTATCTCAGTGTTCTGTGATGATGTCTGTTGTTTCAGCCTGGCTGAGATCTGAACACATTCTGTTACTCAAGCAGAGACTTCAAAGAATGTAGGTAAATTAGTTGACCTGGACTGTAAACCTTTATTTTTTATGTAGGTAGGTTTATTTTGGCTGTGCTGATACATCATCTAGACAGCTTGTAAGTGGCGTTTGTGGTATGAATCTTCTCTGGTGCTGCCACTCAAGGAAGTGATGATGACAAACAAGATGGTCAAGTTGCCATCTGTCTCTTGGTGGCTTTACTGTCTCGTGTGTTCTGTAGGGCAACATTGACTCTGGGCAGCAAGCAAGGAGGAGGAACTTCCCTCCGTGCTGCCAAACCACATGAGTTATGCTGGACACAGGCAGTATCAGGGGTGACTCACAGGATGATATGTCAGCTGAGTGACCTTCTGAGCTGGGGCCTGGAGCCAGCTGCAGAGCACTGGCCAGCTCTCTCAAGATAACTCATGCTTTCTTTGTTACTCTCATGCAGTCTCTTCAGTGCCGTGGCTGCTGTCATCTGCACGTCCCAAATCAGCTGATGAAGCACTTGACTGCAGGTAGTTCTCTTGGTCCTCTAGCAGAGCTTGAGTTTTGAAATGAATGTGGAGGGATAGGGTGGGATTCACCTTCAGACAAACAAAAAGGATCTCTTCCACTTGCCCTGTGTCAGAGCTCTTGGGATGATTTAGTATAGCAAAAAATTCAAGTGGTTAAACACACTACCCATATTATTGCAAATGCTTTCCAGACAGAAGACATTGCATTTGTGTAAGTATTTTTATAATACTGTGGCTATGGTATTATGGCCTCTTTGATCCTGCACCTTTGTCAGGGCAGGGAAAGCTTGCTTTGTGCAGTTGTGGCACTATCAGGTTGCTGAAAGCCCTTGGTTCATTTATCTTCTACTCCTTGGAAGTGCTGACTGCTGCCAGCCAGGCTGCAAGGCGAGAGTGATCATGGCAGTCCTTTGCAGGAGCAGCTGGGGAGGATGTTTTTGTGAGCTGGGCACGCAGGCACAGGGGCCTTGGCTGTGCACACCTGAGAACAGAGAGGGAAAGCCTTGCATGCGTCTGCTTTAATCTCTAGGGTCTAGAGATGGATATCTGAGTATCTGCGTGGGTTCACCGTGAGTGTGTCAGTCCTGCACACGGGAAGGCTGCCCAGAAGTGTGGAGATGTGCCAGCAACTCTTATTTCAAGTGCTCGGATAGGTCATGGCTGCGCTCTGACTGACTGACTGAGCTGCATGCCTGCTCCCTTGCATATCCTCTCTGTTGTCTGATCCACACCGCCCTGGGCATTCAGGAAATCCTTTCCACTGAGTCAGAGAAGGGATCCTGTTGTGTAACGCGGGGCTCGCCATCCATCATGGCTTCAACACAGGATTAGGACAACGTCCACACTTTCCCTAAACTAATCTTCAAGTATGCTGGTGGGGCTGGGGCAGCCAGCCTCCACGGGGAAGTCCCTGACTGTGTAAAGGGAATTAAAGGGACACTGAAGCTCCTCTTTGCAGGGATGAGCAACAGCCACAGAACTTGCCAGCGAGAGCCAGCAGGCTCCAGGTCGCAGCTGCTTCCCATCACTTCCATTTCCTGGATAATAGTATTCATTTCCTTCCAGATTTTAACTTGCCTGGGAACGCAGTAACATCTGTTCCTCCAGGTTTCATCAAAGATGAATTTCCTCATGGCAGAAAAGACTTTTAGAAGTTGTTTTGTCTTCTTTTTTTTTTTTTTTCTGGTTTTGTTCTCAGAGCAGTGACTTCAAGTGAGGCTTATCTCTAAAAAACAATTTGAAAAATTATAAGATTGCCTTGCCTCTGCTTTTGGCTTTTTGCTAAACAGTTTCTGCTCTGATTTGCTCTTGACACCAGCTCCAAACGCCCCTCTTCCCACTGTCCAGGGAGCTCCAAACGCCCCTCTTCCCACTGTTCAGGGCAGCAGGCAGAGCACTGGTGGCTGTGTCCATGCCAGGAGGCCTGCTCCAGTGCGCTGCCTCGTGGCACACAAGTGCTGGACAGATTGGCAGTGCCACTACATCATACTGTGCTGTAGCCAATTCTGCTGAGGATTCATAAAATGCTACAGAGAGAAACCTTTCCCATGCAAAGGTATGTTCAATCTGCTGCACTACTGTGAGTTAAAAAACTAAAAAGGCTCACCACAATGAGAGTAAACAGATTCTTTTCTTAGTAAAATACACCTCTTTAAACGGCTGCTTGCATGTGGAATCTTGCACTCAGAGTTCTGGATTTTTTTAGTAGAAAGTGGCTAAGTTCATCTCTATAGGATCACTTATAGAACTCTGAATTTTTTTTAATTTCTTTTTTTCTCTTTTCATGAACCCAAAACTAATAGCTTAGTTAAGAATGCTTACCTCATGATTACCTGTAGCATCATTCCTCCTCACTTTTCTCTTCTTGTCATGTTATTATTACAGGATTAAAAAAGTATGTAACTCTTTAGGAAGGAAGAGTGAAGCAGTTAAAAATCATTTTATTCTCATGCAGCCCAATTCTAAAGCATTTCAAACACTGAGCTCTTAGTGTATTCAGTGGACAGCTTTGTGACACCTGTGAGGAAGGCATTTATATAAATGACCTCTCTCTTGGGTCATGGCATGGCCTTTGCACACAGGCAGGCGTGACCCAGTGGACTGACCGTCCCCAGGAGATCCCTTTCTGCTCCAGAGACAGGGCCCTGACATCCTTCTGCCTGCTCTGCTTCGAGGTAATGTGTAACAGGCTGCCAGACCTTTTGGGAATAATCTCCATCCACTTGCAGCTCTGATCTGAAAGCCTCTGAGAGCTGAAGGTTAAGCAGTTCAAGTTCTGGCTGGAAGACACAGCTGACTTTCTGCGTGAACTCTGAAATAGGCACTCAAAGGTTACACCTGTAACTTCATGGCACAGCTGCCTCTTACTCATGCGCTTGAACTGAGAAGACCAGGAGGTACCAGAGGTATGGACAAAACCAGCTCTGTCCTGCTACAGGCAGGCTGAAGTCAGTCTGCTCTGCTGCTGCTCTCTTTGGAGCACAGCATTCCCAATATGGAGTTTCAGCAGTACTCAGCTTCAAAATGGGTCTGTGACTGTCTGTCTGGGTGACAGCCACCTGGTGACTGTACTGCTTCTACCTTCATCTCATGCATACAATGTTCTTCCAGTTTTTAAGATGGAGGTCTCAATGTGCCAATAAATGTGGCCTAGACATGAGAAGTATGCGAGAGACAGAAATAAGCTGGCAGAAAAGCACAGCTGTAATGCTATTAAAGGTGCTCATTCTTTTTCTCCTCCCCGTAATGTTTATTTGGCAGCTTTGCGGCCAATTCTGTGCAATCTATTTGGGGATGCAAAAAAAGGCTACCAGCCTTTTTTCAGAGCTACTATGTGGGAAGAGCACTGTTCCTCATGGTTTTCCTTTTCCATACAAGCACTTATCCTGAGCCAGACTGAATGCAATTCAGGTGGGGTGTGCCAGGCATCCAGAGCCTGGCCAGTGCTCAGGAAATGATCAGCAGCATTCCACCACACAGATCCTTCTGCTTGTCCTGAAGTGCAGGGTCATTGGACCGAGCTGGTGGATGTTTCAGCTCATTAGCTTCATAAGTTAATGGTTCTTGTTACTCAAATTAGTACTGAGATGTAAATTAACCTTTTCCCTCTTATCTGTTAAATAAAGGGTATAATCTCTATATTCAGGATGTTTCTAGATTATTACTCACTAGCATGTGGTTTGATTGATTAGTTCCAGTTCTAGCAATCATTAACAACTTCTGGTAGTTTAAGAATTACTTCTTATTTCAGAGGGTGGAATTCATTTGGCTTTACACCAAGGCAGGTTCAGTAAGCTCTGCTGAGCAGTTACCTTTCTCTTCAATCACACTTCTGTGTAAAAATGCAATGTGTTCTACTGTTTGTGCTTTTTCAACTCTGAATTTCACCTTTACTGTAAAGAAAACATGTTGACATATCAAACAATGTAGCTAACAGACAAAGCACAACAAAATGAGTCACTATTTAGGCTATGTTTTTTCTTTTAGATTATGACTTCCCTATTAGAATATATCAATCTAAAGACAGAAACACAACTTAAAAGATAGATTACCAGAAGAAAAACTTGCAGAAATGTGCAAGGTGAGATAAACTGGATGGAAAAGTATTGCATGAAAATACACATAATGAAAGTGAAAGAAATGAAACAAATGTAACTTCTTGATTAAACTTGACTAATAGGACAGGTGTCTTTCTATCTTGAGAGTTTGTAACTGCTGCAGTCAGGATACAGTAAGTCAAAGCTGAGGACGAAACAGAAAGGTGGCTGGATGATGTTTTCCTAACCATAAATATGTGAATAATTACATGTATCTGTTCTACATGCCTTCTGGCTCAAAATACTCAGTATAGTTCATTTTTGTTGTTGTTGTTTTCGTCTTAAAGTATTTTTAGCTGAAAATATGCTCTCTACCACAGCTGGCTTGCTCAACTATGCCACTGTTCTCTGACTCTGTTTTAGCAGAGCTGATCCTCAAGTGTCCAATGAGACTTTAGTCAAACACAGCACATATAGTGAAGAGCTCGTAGACAAAACAAAAATTTCTATTGAATGGACTACAGTAGGGCCTATTGGATTTGTTCTCAAATTAGGCCCATGATGTCATGAGTGATTAATGTAGGGTATTACAAGGTTACTTTCTGTGCAAGTATGTGGCAGAATAAGGGATATTCTAGTAACACCAGAATTAACATTTCCTAAAATCAATATAATCGTATTATTCAGATAGGCAACTGGTTTGGCATCTAATTGCCTAAAGGTCTGTTTGTTGATCAAGGAACCAGATGAAACTTTACCTAAATATCCAAATATCCAAGCACGTGGTCATCGTTTAAAAGCAGCCCGTGACAGGAAGGCTGTGCAGTCTGTTGTCTGACAACATCCCTTTCCTGTGGTACAAGGCCAAGTGTACACAGAGAAGCAAAACTATCAACATTTCTTGGCCACTGCTCCTCCTCTGAGCCCTCCTACAGCATGTTAATTCAAAGCACCTCAAGACATGTTTCACAGCCTTTTTATGTGAAACTCCTCTTTCTCAAAGCAGAGAATGATGACCTGTCAATTTGTAACCCAGCTTGTTTCACTTCTGTTTTACAGTGCGACCCAATTCAACAGCTGTCTCAGGACAACTGTGAGGAGTGACAAGCCATGGCATGTGCATGGGAATGAGTGACATTGCCACCAGAGATCGTGTAATGTTAGACACACTACCAATTTCCACATAGCAAGCCCGTCAGTTGAGGTAAAAGCCCAAATAATTTGGTCTAATACGATATGAAAAGTATGCTGAGGGCTAAAGATACTATTTAAAAAGTAGAGTTTCTTATCCTGTACGTTTTCCCATCAGCTCCTGACTTCAGTGAGAGCTGTTTCAAGCCCTGTCTGAAAAGACGGAGCATTATGGAGCACTTAAAAATGATGAGAAGAAGTTCTACGACAGCAGTTAATGTTAAAGAAGTGCAAATCTTTGGCTTCTGCAAATGTTTCAAATGCACCAAAAATACCATACAAATATTTTGAATGTTTTTCTTCTTGGAATTTAGGATGAACATAGCGATGATTAAGCAGTAGATTAGTTATTAGCAAAAATATGTACTTAATCCAGGCTATTTTACAATCTTGATCTCTCTACTTTTTAAATCTTGGAAATCAGTTTTGCAGATCTTCAGTCCTCTGGCCTACTGTTGTGGAAGTGTTCAAAAGTCCTTGGATAAACATTAAATACCCTTGGAGTGTCATGGTACACTGTGTGCTACTGGAAGTGCTGCTGGTCTTTCTCCCTTTCACCTCCCTAAGAAAGTTACATGTTTATAAAGAAAGAGTTAGATGTGGGGGAAGGAGGGAAATCTTTCAAGGTTACATCCTTCAAGAACTTAAAAAAAAATTGTCTGTTTTCTCATTAGTCTTTATGGGACCTTTTGTTTTTAAGTAAACAGGAGACTTAAATACTCTTGCAGCTTGGAAGGAGACTGGCAACTCACAGCAGTTGCAAAGGAAGGCTGAGGACTCAGTCACCTGAAGTGTGCATTCCTCTCCCCTCAGTGCAGCAACAGAAATGAGAGGGTGCCAAAAATATCAGGGCAGAAAGAAACATGTGGTTTTGCTGATTAGTTTGCCATTTCAGAGGTAGTGGGATTTTGGTGGTGCTGGCATTATATCCTGTACCCAATCACAGTGGTTTCTATGTACTCCAGAGGAGCCTTCTGGAGGCTGAAGACTTCTAAACTATTTGGATTACCACCTACGATGACACTGTTTCCATTACAGTCTGACTGCTTGTTTTGCTTGCTTCATTTTACCCTGCTTTGTTTTGGTTTGTTTTTCTGCAGGATGGGAAGCCTTCCTCTTAAGACTGGGTGTTCTGTTAAGCTTAAGCTTCTATGTGGCCACAGGTATTTGTGAATTTATGAAAGGGTAAAACCAGGGCTTTTCCTACATGGGGTGATTAAATGGGATGCACTTTTATGCTTTGGCCTGAAAGCTTGCACTTCTCCAAGGGTCTTTTTAATGTGCAGAAATTCAGAGCTGAAAGCAACCAGTTTAGGACAAGGGGAAGATGCAGCACACACTGGCTTCTCCAAAACTTCATGGCTGAGGTGGCACATGCAGATCATGGAATGGGTTTGCATTGGAAAGGACCTTAAAGATCATCTTACTCCAAACCCCTTCCATGGAGAGGGATACCTTTCACTAGACCAGGTTGCTCCAAGCACCGTTCAACTTGGCCTTGCATACTTCCAGGGATGGGGCAGCCACAGCTTCTCTGGGCAACCAGTGCCAGAGCCTCATCACCCTCACAAATGAAGAACTTCCCAATATCTAATCTAAACCTGCTCTCTGTCAGTTTGAAGCTGTTCCCATTGTCCTGGCACTGCATGCTCTTGTCAAAAGTCCCTCCCCATCTGTCCATAGGGACCTTTAGGGGCCTAATAACGAAGGTGTTAATGGTCAGCCAGTGACTGCCCAGTGCTGTGGAGCTTTGTACGTGACGAGCCAGCTTGTGGTCAGCCCAAGTGCCCCAACCTCCACCAAGTGCTGGCACCAAATTTCCATGTCTGTTCTCAAGAGCAGTGAGACAGGAGCCCGTGGGCTCCCCTGAGCTCCCTCATGCATGCTCATCTCAGGCATATGATGGAGCAGTTGGATGATGTTGTCACTTGTTTCTATTTGCTGGCACAAGGTTACCAAGGCTGATATTTGAGGACTGGGAATACAAACAGAAGGTCCGAATTTGCTCCTCATCCCTGGCCTCTTGTAATATCAGGACTGAAGTTTAAGAGATGTCATCAGAATTAAGACTAAATGTGACTGTGGGTGGAATGCATGGGATATGTAACAGTATGATTTAGGTACATTGTAGTGCAAATAACATGCAGTGTACTGGATGCAGCAAGGAATGCTTCTCTGGTAGGTAAGCTGTTGGCTTCTGAAAGTGAATGTTCTGGTGTGTGAAGAATCTGAAAAATGCTATGACTGATAATGAGCATAAGGAACGATGGTGCTGTCTCACCAACCAAGATGAAGGGAAGCAGGTTAACAAATCGAGTAATAGGAAGAAATGGTGCCAGTCTTTGCAGATCATCCTCAATAACCCTACTTCTGTGATTTCCTTGCTCTTGTTATACATACTAGAACACATATGTTGTCTGTTAACCATGCTAGGAATGTCCCAGGCCCCTGTAGTCTCTTTTCATGTCAGTCTCGGCAAATCCTCCAAATATTCTTCCCTTTGAATTAATTCCTCGCTGCCTCTATTTGCCTGGAATGTGAGTGATATGTACTGAGCTATTGACTCATCAATGTGCTATGCAGGGAGGGCATTTTTGATTTTATTTTTATTGCTTGTCACTTGAGATCACTACCTCAATCATTACTTTCCAGTTAAATAAATCCTCTGAATGTTTTCCTCCTTGTTGGATTTCTGAGCTATTATACCCAAACATTTGAACATTCATTTTCTTAGATTAAATAGTAACTATTTACTGCTTATGCTTCTATGCTCAGAGGAAGCTGTTCCATATCCTCTGTACAATTCAACAGGGAATGTTTCTTGTGACTGAGCACCTTTCGCTTGAATCAATATAAAAATGTTACCCAAAGGTGCAGCAAGTTAGCCTCACAAAAGAAAAAAGTATTCTTAGTAACTGCTGCCAGAATTGGTAGAAACACTTGAATAGATAATAGTTGTCTCTGGTCCTTAGCTCTCTATTGGAAAGCATTACCCTGCAACAAATGAAATGGAGCCAACATAACCATTTGAAATAGCAAAGTAAACAGTTCATGTCGTAGTCAAGATAATCCTTAATTTCTGCTGCTTATCTGAGATCTGCCCTGCTGATCTGATGGGAGGATTTAACCTTCCTGAAAGCTGTCATCAGTGGATGTGCTTGAACTGGGAAGACCTCTTTCCACCTGCTTTTCAGAACCCTTTCTCCTAGGAGATTAATGCTGCTATGCCCCTTTTAGAAAGGAAAACCTCTGAAATACGGATTATTTTTAGGGAGCTATACTAGGAATATTTTGCTACAATACAACTTAAGGGAAATTCTTAAAAAATAATGCCTATTTAAAAGATCCTCTTTTTTTCTTTCCCAAAGAATCTTGTTGTCTTAAATTCAAATAATTTTTGTCTTACAAAAGAACATGTATAGTTGTGGACATTTAAAAGAGAATAATTGGCTTATGGTTACTGCTGGTTGCATAACCAACTCAAAAGCTATGGGGAATTTTAATTTCAAATTTTTTGCACTGTGTGGAAACCATTTTGTAATTTTCTGTTTCTCTTGGGATACTGTGTGAAACACAGAATGGCAGAGCAGATGGCATGTCTTGTCTTTCCAAAGAGACCAGTAATACCACTCTGTTCAAAGGAGAAGTCTAAAGGGGGTTTCACTGGGATATGGGAAGGCTTAGTCTAACATCTGGATCAATACAAAAATCAGTGTCAGTTTAACAGGTTAAATGTAGCAGGCTTTTCCCAAGGAAATGGTTGTGTTGTTGATGATTTTTACTACATTTCTCATGGCTTAATTTAAATTAAAAAAAAAAATAATCTATCTTTAGATTAAGACTCTGGTGTACCTGTGCCAGTGGGAGGAGAGGAGAGAATCAGTGAGTGAAACATGTCAGGCTTAGTCATAGTAGGAGCAAGGAGTGATGGCCTGAATTTTGCAGCAAAAGTTCTCAGAATAGAGAATGAGTCACTACTGTCCTTGAACTTTCTGGATCTGAAACTATATTTATCATTTTGCATTGTTCCCAAGCTGTGTATTTGCAGTCCCACACACAGAGCAACTTGCATTTTCTGCCCTCACAAGCTAAAACACAGACAGGGGTATTTCCAGGGAGAGAAGCCGAGGATTAATTTATTTAGGTGAGTTTTAAGAACAGCTTTAGTGAAGAATACCTGCAATGGGAGACAATTAATGTACTAATGTGAAGGCAATACTAATGGGTTAAATAAAGGAATAAGGCAATAATGTACAAAGTGAAAAAAAAAAGAAGAAGAAGAAAAAAAAAGGAAGTGAGTAAAATTATAGAGTTCCTGTATGGTCAAGAATCTGTAGCATGGGGTACTGTTTAGAGAGGCAAATATTTTTGTGAATGTAGTAGCTTTTCCTTTTCCTTCCCACCAGCTTATCTGCAATGTTCTGAACAGAAACCAGAGCACTCAAAGGAAAGATCCAGATCATTACCTTCTTCATTCTTCCACTTCTTCTCTCCCTACAGTATAAGAGATGAATTAGACAAGCTTTTGTACCAGGTTATGGCTAAACAGCTGGCTTAGAAAAGACCACAGCTGTCACACCGAAGAAACATGTTGGCACTAAAATTCAGAATCTTGTACTGTCTGCAGAACTGTGTGTTCAATTAGTGACCAAATGCACATCCTGGAAGAGACAGCACTCACTCTATCTGGTCTTAGAGCAGCAGACTCTGTAGAAAGAATGGAAAAGGTGCCTGAGAGACTTCTATCTTTAAAGTATTTTACATAACGGAATTTTAAAAATGAGAAATATTATTATTGGGTGGCAGGATAAAAGAGGCAGTATTGGCTTGCCAAAAAGGACTTAGCAAATGGAAATCCAAAATTAGTTCCAGGAAATATAATAGGTAACGTAATAAGTACGTGAGAACTGCAGGTACTTTGCATTTTTGTATGTGAAGTTGCTGCAGCACAGGATTACACATCCCACACTGGTATTTCAAGTTTCCTTGTTCAGTGGGAAGAAAAACCATTGGTGCGTGGAAGCTGATTTTATAGGCATAGATTACCAGCTATCTTTATGTCTTCTTCCAAAAACCCTCACGTCTGTTGCGACAATTTATTAGCATAGGGAACTCCAGTGGGTATTTGTGCTGCCGTGTAAGTAGAAGCACAAGGAAAGACTATAGTCCATGTCTATTTGTAGTTGTCTCAGAGTGCAGTGAAAAATGGGTAACAGAACCATCTCTGTTTTATGGGGGTCTTTAAGAACAATTTACTATGCCTAGACAGCTGAAACTTTCAATCTGGGGGGTGGTGGAAAACAAAATATCAGTATCTTCAGAGTAAAACACTCACAATAAAGTGTGCAGCAAGATCATTTTAACTCAGAACTACAGCTTTTCCGCCCCCGTCTCTGCCAAACATAATAAACATACCAGATGAAATAAACCTCAGTATGGGGAAATTGTTCACAAGGAAATTTAGCAGTAATAGACTCACGGTTCCACAAGTATTTACATTTTTGCTCTGAAAATTAGGATTCCTAAACTGAGAAGACTAGGGATAATTAAAAAACTGGTTTGCATGTTGGCATTACTGAGGAAGTAGGATGACAAGAAATCTTCTCTTCTACTGTTACCCATAATGGATACAATTTGCTGATATAGATTTGTACTCATCTAGGACAAATTTAGCAGTTGGTGATGTGAGCAAAGTTTCACCAAGTAACTGCAAAATCTGTGACTTCCAAAATGCTAGATCCTGACAGCTGTGACAGAAGCTTAAGTGTATATAAAGAGTGACATTTACACCTTGTGCTGAAGCCCTGCAGTTATTTTCTGCTACTCCTTTCGGGTACACTTTTGCCTTTAGAACTGCACTACCATGGGTCAGTGGTTCCCAAACTGGGACCTGTAGGTGAGCAGCAGCAAAATTTCCACACTCTGATTAAATGTTTGATGATGTGAACATGAAGAATGGCCGCACCCAGTTCACCTAGGCATCCAGGTGGTTGATTTTTGTGGGTTTGTGTTTGGTTTATTAATTTTTTCTTAAAAAACAAAAACTTCAGATGTTCGACCAAGACTTACAGCGTCCACTGTAAGTTTTGGCAATGAGCTATGCAGTTACATTTTTATTCAAAGTAGGTGGAAAGCTGTCACTAGTTCTGCTCATTGCCAGAAGCGTTGGGCCCAAAGAGTGTGGGAACAAGCAATTCCTGCTGAGGGTATTTCCACCAGGCTCCTGTTTCCTGAGCCCTTTCCTAGGGTGCCTGGTGGTGACTGACGCAGGCCCTGTGCATCCTTCTCTCTTCTCTGTCAGTGTGCTGACCACTGACAGGCCTGAGGGAATGGCCTGCAGTTGTGTCGGGGAGGTTTAGTTTGGATATTAGGAAAAGGTTTTTCTCCCAGAGGGTGGTCGGGCAATAGAACAGGTTCACCAGGGAAGTGGTCACAGCACCAGCCTGACAAGAGTTCGGGAAGTGTTGGGACAAGGCTCTCAGGCACAGGCTGTGGTTCTTGCGGTGTCCTGTGCAGGGCCAGGAGTTGGATTCCACGATCCTTGTGGGTGCCTTTCGACTCAGCATATTTTGTGATCCTGCCGGCAGGGCAGAGGCGGTGCACTTCGTAATCAAAAACATACAGTTTTTAAAAATGGCCATATCCATGGCAACCTGAACCCGACACCGCCGCAGCCCACCCCGCTCCTAACACCCTTACACGTCGCAGAGCGAGGGAGGGCAGAGAGGAAGGAGGGAGGAAGGGAGTGAGGGAGGGAGGGAGGCGCCCCGGGGCCCCCCTTAGCGCGCCGGGTCCGCCCGCTGGGGGCGCTGCTGCTCCCGCCCCGCCGGCCGCGCGCGACACCAACGGCCCCGCGGGGAGATTCGGCTCGCGCCGGGGGCGTGGCAGCGCCCCTGAGTGACGTCCCCGCCGACCAATGAGAGCGCCGCATGCCTGACAGTTAGGCGGGACAGGCCAATGG
>WEKY01024106.1:931-16224 GCA_013390045.1 Picathartes gymnocephalus
GGGAAAGTGACTCCACCACCTCCCTGAGCAATCTGCTCCACTGCTTAAACAACCCCTTCAGTGAAGAAATTCTTGCTGATGTCCACCCTGAACCTTCCCTGGTTTGAGGCAATGTCCTCTCATCCTGTCACCGATGCCTCAGAGAAGAAGCCAATCCCCACCTGCCTATCACCTCCTTTCAGACAATAGTAGAGAGCAGTAAGGTCTCCCCTGAGCCTCCTTTTCTCCAGGCTAAATACCCCCACCCCCAGCAGCTCCTTGTGGGACTTACCCTCTAGACCCTTCATCAGCTCTGTTGCCCTTTTCTGACATGTTCCAGCACCTCAATGTCTTTCTTGAAGTGAGGGGCCCAGACTGCAAATAGAACTCCAGGTGCAGCCTCACCAGGGCCATGCACAGGGGACAATCACTGCTCTGGTCCTGCTGGCCACTATTCTTGACACAGGCCAGGATGACACGGGCCTTCTTGGCCACCTGGCCACACTGATGGCTCATGTTTAGCTGGCTGTCAAGCAGCACCCCCAGGTCCTTTTCCCTGGGCCACTTTTCAGTCACTCTGTCCCCAGCCTGCACTGCTGCATGGGGTTGTTGTGACCAAAGTGCAGGACATGGCACTTGGCCTGGCTGAGCCTCACAGCGGGCCTCAGATTATCAATCCATCTTGTCCAGATCCCTCCGCAGAGCCTGCCGGACCTTCAGCAGATCAACATGCATACAGTTTGACATTGTCCACACATTTACCCACTTTACACTCAGATTACCTCACTCAAATCATCAATAAAGATATTAAACAGGACTAGGCCTAACCCTGGGCCCTGGGAACACTAGTGACCAGATGCCAACTGGATGTGGCACCATTCACCACCACTTTCTGGGCCTGGACATCCGGTCAGGTTTTCAATCCAGGGAAGAGTACACCTGTCCAAGATGTGGGCTGTCAGCTTTTACAGGACAATGACATGGGAGACAGTATTAAAGGTTTGTTGCAGTCCCTGCAAACAGCCTTTCCATCATCCATCAGGCAGGTCAGTCAGCCATAAAAGGAGATCAGGTTGATCAAGCAGGACTTACTTTTCCTAAAGCTCTACCTAGAACTGATCCCTTGGTTGTCCTGTATGTGCCGGGTGATCACACTCAAGATGATCTGTTTATAACCATGTTGGGCACCAAGGTCAGGCTGAAAGGCCTGTAGTTCCTTGGAACTTTCTTAGAGCCTTTCTTGGGGATGGGTGGCACATTGGCCAACTTCCATTCATCTGTGATTTCCCTGATGAGGCAGGACTGATGACAAATGATGGAGAGGAGCTTAGCGAGCTCTTTCAACAGCTCCCTCAGTACATTTGGATGAATCCCATTCTGTCCCACAGACTTTTGAGCGTCCAAGTGGCACAGCCAGTCACTAACTGCTTTGTTCCAGATTGCAGTGGGTCTACTCTGCTTTTTGCCCCTGTCCACCAGTTTAAGGGGTTGGTTATCTTTACTGTTAAAGACTGAAGCAAAGAAGGCATTAAGTATCTCAACCTTTTCCTCAATGTTGGTGATGTTCATCCCCAGGTCCAATAAAGAATTGAGAATTTGCTTGGCCTTCCTTCTGCTCTTAATGTATTTATAAAAACATTTTCTATTATCTTTTACAACAGTAGCCAGATTGAGATGATATGTCACCTTTCTAATTTTCTTTCTACATGACCTAACATCTTGTATTCTTCCTGAGTTGTCTGCCCCTTCTTTCAAGGGCCATGAAACCTCTTTTATCATCTGAGTTCCTGCAAAAGCTCCCTATTACACCATGCTGATTTTCTTTCCTGATGGCTCACCTTTTGGCAAATAGGGAAGGTCTGCTTCTCTATCGTTTAGATTTCTATCTTAAAGTATGTCCAGCCTTCCTGGACCCCTTTATTATTAAGAACTGATGACCTTAAATTCATGGCCATGAGCCTGCTATAGATACATTCTGTACTTAGATATCTTATCTTCCATTTTCTATCTCTGTTTCAAAAGATTTATATGATAGTATATTATCAGTCACTGTATATTCTGATTCATGATTTTCACCCACACTGACTGTCTATATCAGCTGACAATATCTCAGGTGCTTGAGCAACCTCCTTTTACTTAAAATCTCCACACTTCTGTGTGATGAAAGCATCAATGCAACAGAAAAGAAAAGCTTCTCAAAAGTATTTTGCATCAGTTCCACTGGAATCACACCTAAGCAGAAATGAAAAATATCTTACAAATACAAGAATGCAAATCTGGAGTTTCATGCTTAGATCTCCTTGGCAGGAAAAGAAGTCCTGAAAGCCTCTGGAGATCCCAAGAACATTTCTTTCATGCACGGGAGATACTGACAGATGCAAAGATACTAAAGTCACAACACAAAAAAGAGGAGCAATACAGTGATGTGCACACAGGACATGGATGGATCTTCACCTATTCTGCATACTCCATTTTTCATAGTGGATGACTGCTGTGACAACATTTTGAAGAAATTAAGATTATCTAACTCTGGATCTGCACCATATTCCAGCTCAGAGACACACTTCCTACCAATCTTGAATTCTGAGTGCAATTTCAACAGCACTATGCAAGACATGTACTATGCTTAATCCTAAACTTCATTTGATGCTGTTCTGCATTAAACTGACCTTCCATTTCTCCTTAAAGACGCATTTCAGAGATGAATGAGGAAATGGTTGAAATAAGTACAAGTCCTACTTTTATCTGTGTTGACAATTGCTTTTTAATGAAACTTGTGTCATTGATTCAGCAGGAGCAAAATTGCCTTTTACTTGAAAAAAAGTTTCAGTGTAAGAAGTCTAATTCTCACACACTCATTTCAGTGAAGAACAAGTTAGCAGCTGTTCATCTGATGTTCACGGAGTGTTAAGAGAAGGACAGGGACCTATGTTTGGGCTGAAAGGAGAAGTAGCATGTACCTTCTCACTATACTGTCTTTGCCACTCCTTCACAAACCTAGCCAACAGTCTCACCATCACACATTCTGGCTAAGTAAACAAGCCATAGTCTCCTCCTCAGTTTTCTAACATCAGAGATTTGATGATTGCTTTGAGTCTGTATAGCAGTACAAGTAATTTTTAAACCAGGTTAAACACATACTCATCAGTGCAATCTACATCTGTGATATTCATTCCTTTACTTCTACATTTGAATTTCTCTATCTTGATTATTTTCCTCCAGGAAAAGGAAAAAAGGTAATTTGTCTTCAAGAGAGAAATCTGACTTTGTTAAAGTGTCTAAGGTAATAATCTGACTGTATCTTTAAGAAAAATTACAGAATCACAGAAATGTAAATCAAGGCTATAAAAATAAACCTGCCAACAGCAGTAACCTTGTAAATGCACATCTTTTCATTTGTAAAAAAAAGCAACATCTGAATATTGCTTATAAAAACCTCCTAGTAATGCCATTAAGACATTAGTTTCTATCATAACTTTACTAAGTTCAACCATTAATAGTACGGTATTTATAAAAATACTTCAATTTAAAAACTTTTGACACTGGATTCACAATTGCTTTATCAAACCTATAATTAGAGGTCTGCCCTGATGCCACAAATGTTAGAAGAGTCATCAATACTGTGCTTGTGCTGGCTGAAAAGTCTCAATGAACCACATTTTGCACTACCTTTGACTGTTCTGACTAACTGTGAAATCATCTGGCAAAATCAATTACCACATATGAACATGGATCCACTCTTTAACTTTCTCCAATACATATAATGTCTGAAAAGTAAAAAGCACAGAAAAGATGTATTTGAGCTCTCAAATTCTATTCAGCTGTATATGTATATGTGCATGCAACTTGAAACTGGTTTACCACTTTACCACATCAAAACTAGCCTACTGTAGCTGCAAATTCTCCCCTGCTGAGTTCAAAACCTCAAAATACAGACACAGAGAAAATACCTACTCTCAGAAAAAGACTGTCTGAAAAAACCTTTCACATCTAACTAATGATAGAAAAGAATTCAGAAACGTTTGTATCCCTCCTATTGTTGACTTTGAATTGTAAGGGAATATCTGACTCATTGTGATCATTAATTTACATAAAAGCACTAGAAGCAGTTGCATAATGCTTCAGAACTTAATTTTATTTGTGAGCTCATTGTCTGGTACTTCAGTAATTAGAAACAGAAAGAAGGCTTTCCTTAAATGTTGTGGTTACATGTTTTGAGACCATGAGAGTCTTACACATCATAGAAAAGAAAGAGCACTGCTCCTCAAACACCAGTTAAGCCATAAACAATACTGCTCAGTGACTGATAACAGGGTATAGAAAAAAGACTATTTTTTCATCTTTCAGTTGGAATTTTAGCTAAATTTGGGTTTTGTTTATGTCTCTGTTTCACTTCTCTCAATGACTACTCAAAAGAATTCTCTTTCCTATGGCACTCAGAAATTATAAATCATACGACTTATGGTTGTCAGACAAGACTATTGAACACAGTATGATAACATAATCAGCAGATTAGAAGAGTTTAATAAAAAAGACAATTTTTGGCAGTCTGACAAAACTTTCATGATAAGATTTTCCACTACTGAAGCTAGAACCTGGATCAAAAGGCAACTTAATCAAGTCTTGTAGTTCAATGAATTTTTTAGTATCTTGTTAATATGAAATGCTGTCATCAAGGACTGATTATAAACACCAGTGATGAGGGCACCTATCATGGGTAGGTGAACTACCTACAGAGACTGCCCCTCCTCTAGCCTGGTTAATTGTCTTCAGCTTCCAGCAATTCTAAGATCGCACTTACTTTCAGAAAACTTCAAATGAACCAACATTTTATTCTGAAACAGCAAAGCATGAGAATTTCAAAACACCAACAGTTTGTTCTCTGTTGTGTTTTAATGCACACCTTATCACTTCCTATGGCTTAAAAACCTGTTTTGCATTAATCAAATGCAGTATATAGTGAGGATTCATGCTCCATCTTTTTACAACGATTGCTTTTCATGAAAAGAAAGTTTTCTGCTAAAAAACTTTACACACACATTTTCATTTCTACCCTGAGAAGAAATGAAGCATGAAGTATGATGAGTGCCCCTGAGGTATGGCAATCTGAAGGATAAGCATGTTGCATAACAGCACCCAGAGACTCTAAGTAACAGTTAAAACAGAAAGTGAAGAAAAAATTGCTCCAAATGAGTATGTAAAATTATTATACTTCATCACAGTTCAATTCTGCAAGCGCAGTTTATCTTCCTTATTTTTACAATTTTACACTGGAACCTTTAACTACTGGCAAGCAACAACTACTGGCAAGATCTAGTATGTCATGCATAAGATATTCTCCACACTCCATCATGCCCTATTGCACTTCGTTGGGTCATGACCTGGTTCTGGCCAGGACAGGGTTAACTTTTGCAACAGCCACGAGGGATGTTGCACTGGGGTTATCTGATATCACCTTGAGCCACCAAGGGGAGAGGGGTGTTGTTCAGAGGGGTGTTTTTTGTGGGACTGCTGGTTTGTAGGACTGTGAGTTCAGGTGTGCAGTTCTTTGCTGAGCAATCGTGTGTGAATTGCTCACCTATCTTGCACACTCTGCCGCTAGTGTTGTTGTTACTGTTGGTTTTCTTATTTCATTGCTGTTCCCAGTAAACTGTTCTTACCTCAGCCAACAATCTTCACCTGTGCTTCCAATTCTCATCTCCAGCCCTGCTGTAAAGGAGTGGGGAAGAAGTGAAAGGAGTGACACAAGGTCTTTAGTATTAAGTGGGAACAGAAAATTTGGGAATACCATTTCTAAACCATGACAGGTCAGTAGATTGTAACTTGGAGATTAGCTGATGAATCACTAAAAATGCTCCTTGTCAAAAACGGCATCTCTGTCTGTAAGCTGAAACAGACTCAACTTACTTCACTTCTAAATCTGCTAAAATTCCAGCACAGTAGGATGAGGCCATAGCAGCAATGAGTTTAGAGTCAGAATAGAACCAAAACACAATAAATCAGGATTTCAGTCACTGACTACAGCTTCTGTACCAATGACCTCTGACTGCATGGTTCAGATCCCGGTTTTCACAAATGAACATGTCACCATCTAGAGAAAGCAATCCAAAATCTCCAGGCTCCTAGGAATCCTAACCGAAGTCCATGAAATTTGCAGTGACACTGAGATACACTAGACATCTGACATTTAGTCATTGGTACTCGGAATCAACAATACCACACTCAGTATAAGTGATGCCTTGGATTTTAACTTTCGTGGTTTTCAAATCCTGTAGTGCTTAGTGTGTAACTCTGAACTGTCTTGCAACTTGTTAGCTGCTGTTCTCGCAGACTGTGATAGACATAACAAACCTCTCCAGGCCTGTTCTCCAAGGACATTCGGACTGTACTGGGCCCAGAACGTGTAAACCAACATCTAGAGAAAGGGGAGCAAGCTAGAGAGAATTACATCAGTAGCTGAAGTTTTAATTGGAGAATTTGTGTTGATATACAAACGGACGAGAACCTGTAACTGTGTCAAGAACTTGTGTCTGGTCATCCATCTTGGGGGTCCACGTTAGGGTGCAGTGGCAGCCTCTGGCTCCCCAGGGTGTGCCTTTGAAAGCTTTCAAATAAATATCCACCATTATTCTCTTACTCCTGTCTAGTCTCTGTTTCCAGGTAGCCTCTTCAGGCATCATAAGCATTTAATTCTATTGATCTGAAATACATATGCATAGTAAGTGAATTCTCTAGCCTAAATTACTTTCCCCTTAAGGAGTATTTCTGTGCTATCAGAGATGCCTTTCTGGCATCAAACAGACCACACTTTGCAGTTAACAACATCATGCTTTGGTTTTTAAGCCTCCAGAAGTTGAAGAATGTCATGTTGAAAAGTTAGGGTATAGAAGAAGAGCAAACACAACTGAGATTCCCTCTGAAAAAAAGGCCTTTACCTAAGAGCTGATACCTTACTCCAACTGAAAGCATAAGATGGTGCAGCAGTGCTTCTCTGTACAGTTTATCTTTCCTTGTTTTGCCTGCAGCACACAATACAGAAAATTTCAAATCAATAGCAACAGGTGCATATCAGCACCTGTTGCTATTGATTTGAATAGCAAATAGCAACATAAACTGCATAGAAAGACACTCCCAGTTTTCAGAATTCCTCGCTGTCACACTGCTGCTGCAGGAACCTTTTGAGATGATCTTTCAAGCCATCAATGAGAGACTTCAGGCTCTACATGTTAGCTGTGCTCAGTTCTTCAGGTATCTGCACCGAATAGTGTCACAGCAGGCAATAAAGCTTTTCAATTTTCTATTGACTATCCAGGAGGAAACAGAAGCTGATCTGCCTGTCAAGTATCTTGTATCCATTATGATACAAGATGAGATTAAATGACTATGGATGTACTACAGGCCTTCACCATAAACAGAGAGTATAAACTAGCAGCTTGTCACTCTGAGAAGAAAATTAAGACTTTGGCATTTTATTGGGTATCTACATTAATATGACTCGCAAAGGAAAGTAATAATGAACTGTAATGGATCCCATGGCAAAACAATGCCAGTGTGTTGGATCAAACAGGACTAAAACTCACCAACTCACTATTTTTTGTTTGTGAGAAAAGATGTAATGTTCTCCCCATACTGCAAAGTTTAGACATATGAGATTCTGTTTCTAATAACTTTTGAACGACAAGAATTGTTGTCTCTCAAAAATCTTACACTCATTAAAAAGCAATTTAGGAGGTTATTGAAATAAATTATTTATGTAGTGGGATGCATCATTGAAAAAATGTTAGAGGCATCCAAAGAGTGACTCAGTATCTCCAAAACAGAAATAACAGCTCACTTTTACTTTTTCTTATGTAAGTTTAATAAGAACTGCATTAAAGTCAACTGGTATTATTTAGAGGAGTTTTTTAAAAGCACTCATCACCATAGTAAAACCTAAGCTTTGAAATATCATCCCTAAGAAATTTCTTACAAAACAGAAAAAGTAATTTTTTTGGTCAAAATCAAAAAATACTACAAACATCTGTTTTATTCCTAAGGCTATAGAATAAGCACAGTACCATTTCAGTGATCCCATTTGCATTCCGTTATGGACCTGTGGCTGATAATGGCTAGTTTTATAAACATAGATGTTAACAAATAGCAGTGGAATAACAGAAAAATAATAAAGCAGTAGACCAAAACAAGATGCTTTGCATAGCAGAAATGACTTCATCCACAGCTGACTGCCTCTGAGCAAAAAGAAACTCTAGAATAGGTCTGTACCATTTAGAAGCTTTGCGATTTGCTGGAAATTTCTAGAAACCAAAGTAAACTTCTGGCAGTATGCCTACATACCATAGTAGTTAAAGAAACTATAATCTCACCCATTTTGACTACAAGCCCTGAAAGATTAGTCTAACGTTTCTTCCTACCCTCCTCTTCTCCTCAGCTAATAGAAGATTTAATGTAAAACTTCCAAAATATAATTTTGGAAAGTGCCACTCTAATGCTCACATTAAAGTAATCTACAGTTAATTTTTTCTCGCTCCTTTTTGCTCACCAATAAGCCTCAGCAACAGAAAGTGTTCATTCTAAATTAAAAGTGAAAAGCTAGCACACAGATCGAATACTCTGACGTTTCACAGCTGCATGCAGAGCTGCCCAGACACCTGTTTATTTTAACAGCAATTCCTTTTGCTCTTTATCATTCCATCTCTTAAGGTTGGATTACAAAATGAGGCAGAATAAACTAGATCATCCTGAAAATGACAGCGTATTTGTACATCCCACCTTCACTGAAAAACACAAATCACTACTATGCAATGTTGTCTGTCCAGCTGCTACTGCAGGAAGTAGGAATCAAGCAGACTGATCTACACATTAAGAAGTCTTTGTAATGCATGGCTTTCAGAATGCTCCCTGGTTGTGCTTAGCTTGACTTCCTGACACAACTTGATCATGTGCCAAATGGCCATGTATGCTGGACAATCTGAATTCCTGCCCAATTTCTGAACATATTTTAGATACAAAAAATATGGACAGGCTATTAGTAGTGCTTTTCAGCACCTCTGTGGTGGTTTAATTCTTGTTAGTCCAGGGGTAACTGGGAAAAAAGGGCATG
This sequence comes from Picathartes gymnocephalus, assembly GCA_013390045.1. NCBI lineage: Eukaryota > Metazoa > Chordata > Aves > Passeriformes > Picathartidae > Picathartes > Picathartes gymnocephalus. The sequence continues at coordinate 10,011 of WEKY01024106.1, forward strand.
ACCTACAAAAACTGAGGATGGCTAGCTTCTGGTTATCCCACTCCGTGTATCTGCTAATTGGAAATATTGAGCCTCTAAGTAGAAGTTAGGCTGCCAAGTAATCTTATACTGAAAACATATTTCATGTATCCTCGGTGTCCAAAAGCTGACTCTACACTGACACTGTACCTCCTGATAACACTGACAAAGCTAAGTACAGCACAGCTTCTGCCCTCCTACCATTACATTTCACTGCAGAATCTTGGAGATTGGGCAGTGAAAGTACTTAAGGGGAAGGCAGGGTATGAAAATTAAAATCCCCTAGGCTCTAGGAGAGAAAAGAAGCAGTTCAAATTTATATCCCTTTTTTATATAAAACTTTAGCTACTAATAAAACAGAAAGCAGTCTCCCTTTTCTGGACATGCTTTGTAAGAAAGTGGCTTCAGTACTCAGCCAAGCAAAAAGATACCGCTTCACAGGTGAAGGTATGTGGCTTCTTGCTGCACCAAGAAGTCCTTGAAAGTGCACTGAAATATGGAAGTCTCCAAGTGCACCCTGGTTATGCCCCAGGTCCAAGAAGAGGAACATCTTCACACAGATGAGCCAGGATGTGTCCCGGAAGTGTGTTTAGGGATAGGTCTGTGGTGGACAGCAGAAAAGAAGTATGTGCTGTAAGCAAACCAGCAGCTCAGCTGAAGAGTATTTGGAGAGGGCAAGTAACGAGGCCCTGTTCTTCAACCTGTTCTATTATGATGTAATAGCCTTCCCTGACTTTATGAAGGAAGTTTTGACCAGGAGAGGATTCTCCCATCAAAATGTGACCCAAGGTTGCTCCAACTGGTTTCTGCAGTTAAGTCAGTGCTAAGTTTTGCAGCTGACTCCCAGCTTTCACCTGCTGCATTCTTCTGGAGAAAATTTGTTTGTAGGAAAGAAACAACACAACCCCCAAAGCATTTTAGTTGTGTAAAGGACAAGGTTTCATCCTTTGTCATTTCTTTTCTGCAGGCAGAAAGTATTAAATACTTTTCACAATTAAAAAAAACAAAAACAAACAACCCACACCTCAAGAAAACAAGATGCATAGTTAACATATTGACAAGTAGGATTCTCCTTCCTTCAAATGACGCAATTCCACAGAAAGGTGCTTCTTTCTGCCAAGTACCTAGCTAAGAAAATGTTACCAACAAATAACTGCCCTCAAATATCCACTGAGCAGAAAGGCAGCCCACTTCCTGAGGTGAGGTGTCCTCCCTGATTTTCCCCAAGCCTTAACCAGAGCACATCCAAAGAGCAGAACTGGAATGAGAAATATCAGAAAGCAGAGCTCTGAAGGGAAAATACATCATTCACTGAGATATATCCAACTAGTCATGTGATGCAGATATAACCTGCCAGAATTCCCACTTCTGTGTTCCTATCAAACTCCAAATGAAAAATCTCCATCACTTTAAGATATCGTTGGAAGGGGAAAAAAAAAGCAACAACCTCCATTAGCTTGCCTTCTTCAATTAAAAAATTCTACAAAGTTCAAGAGAGTCAGAAACTAGGACGGTTGTAACACATAATAACTCCCTAATAATTTAATGAAATTATATTTAAGAAAAGCAAGTCATTCCATATATTCTGCCTCCCAAAGAGATTGAAAATGCTTCATTTAACATGTCCAGAACTCTCAGACTAATTTTTATGTGTTTTCAGATAATTTCAAATGCTTTCAAAGAGTCATATGCATGCATGGAAAAGACAAAAAATATGTATTTCACGAAGATTTTAATGCAGATCATTCTGTTTTATGAGGAATCAAGTTTTGTAGAGTTTCGCAGACGAACTGGTACTTTCTACCTGATGGCTCAGATTGAAAATGTCAAGGGTGTCATAGTGCCTTACTTGTTCTCGTTGCTGGCGTCATATCGAGGCATAGGGTCAAAATCATTTCCATTTACATCAAAACTGGCGTGCGAATCCTGTATTCAACAAAAGAAAGAAAACCAGTTGCTAATTAATTAGTCATTGACTCACGTGGCCTACGCATCCGTTAGCAGGTTCCTACAAATGAATAATTAGGCTAACTAATATTCCTGTGGTTTTATGATGACTGTCTTTTAGGAAAACATTATATATGTGAATTATATATTTTATTTTAATTTTGGAAAACAGAGAAGGATAAAACATGCTCTGAAAAGTATGTGTCCAGCATTAGGGAGGAAATAGAAAATGGTGTTTCATTTAACCAGAAGACTGACTACTTTTCTTCTAAGAACCTTTCAGAAGTTAAGAGAGTTCAATGTCCAAACTGGGATTTTGCTGAATGTTTTAAGATTCAAGAAATTATCTGCACAACTATAAGTGAAATTTCAGCCATTGTTTCAAGAAATAAGATTAATATAATTTTCTTAAGAACATCGTTATAAAATTACATCTAGGAAAGCAACACAAAGTGCTTCCCCATTTTCTTGGGAGTATAACTGTTTCAAATATCTGCAAGGTATCTGGCTTTTTGTTCCATATTTATCACGGTTCTTACAGCTGAAAATAGTTCATAGAGTGAACAGCTACAGGTTTGTATGGCTCTCATTAATTGATGCAGTAGCATGTGGTGCGTTGACATGGCAAGCAGCAATTTTTAAACTCTTGTTTGTTCAAAGCCAGTTACACACCCACCTCAAATATTCCTATTTGCATCCCCATCACCTATAATCTGAGATATAGAAGGCATTTGTGATCAAACAAGCAATGCATATTGCTTGTGAATTTGGGGGAATTCCTTGTTGGTGTGAGGAAAGGGAGAGAGGAGTGGTAACGATATAAATAGTTGCCTTAACTTCAGTGGTAGGACAGCATTGAAATGAGATGACATGATACAATCTGGGTCATTCACTGAGGAGGTAAAATTATATCTGCTTTATTTAAATAATTTAAGATATCAAAATGTGTCATGTGCTAGGATCAACCATACATTGACAAATTGGGAAATTACCCCCACTTGTGTTTTCATGCCCTCCATGAAGCTGAGTTCCACATGTAGCATAGGGAAGGATACATACGTAAATATGGCTAATTTAAAATAAACGGCTTTAAACTGTGGACACCATTGTAGTTTTTAATGGGTCGTTAAGGATGTTTTTGTCACGATCTCTTAATGCTCTATCAAGAAGATAAGACTGCTGGCAAAAAGTCTGTGTTTAGGGCTCTTTAACAGGATCTACATCTGTAATGGGAATGAAGGTGTGCGTACCTTGCACAGGTCATCTTCACCAGTCCAGCTCAATCCAAATATATTTGCTTGTTTTATTACTCTGTGTAGAAGTTCACCTTGCACACTTTCTTTCAGACAAATCATAAAGTCCTCACAGTTACAGACCTTCAGCTAATGCCTACTTCCAAAAGATGGGACAAATCACTCCAGCAAAATGTGGTCCTAATGCTCTGAACAGCTTCAAACTCTGAAGCGACCCACTAGAGAAGAAGATTCTCCTTATGTTATCAGCCTCCAAGATAGATTAAACCAGTCATCTAAACGTGGTGAACCACAAGCAAATACCAACCTCCTGAGGCAACATAACACATAAAACATAGAAAACAAAGGATGCAGCTCTATCACAAACTGTGAGGGGACTCACAAAAGAGATAAAAGAGATTTACTAGAGTTAAAAGAGATTTACTAGATAGAATGTTCTACAACAGAATATTCTACACCTGTTTTTAACTGAGTGCATCATGAAAGGTCATATATTTTTCCTTTAATATTGTTTCTAGCAGTACGATAAAGAGCTTTAAAAAATAATGTATGGAAGGATTACTGTAAAATTACTGCCTTCGAGAAAATCTGTATCACTGACTAAATGTATTGGCCAAATATGGAATTCAGCTGCATGTGTTAACTGAAAAGCAGTGTATTCCATTTCTAAGTTCTGAGAGTCTGAAGATATTAAGTAAAAAAATTGCAGGGGAGACAAAAAATATCCACTAATTGGTTTCAGTCCTTCAGAAATTCTCAGCTACAAGAGGCATCGAGATATTAAATATGTTCAGATGAAACACAGTCTTAACTAAAACAATACATATTATCAAAAACTGTTTCCTTCCTCTCATTGGTGTTAACATTTGAGGAAACACTTGTATGAGTCTTCCTCCTTCCCTCCTCTCTTTCTCCATCTTTCTAGAAGCAGCAAATTGTTTTTGAGTTACAACAAAGCAGGAAATCTGGACTCTTGTGGACACTCACATAATTCTGCATCAAGTCTGGGTGGTTTCTTTCAATGCCGTCATCCAGGATGGTGACCACAACATTCTTTCCAGTGTAACCTCTCTTCCAAGCACCTACTATATTCATATCTGATTGGCAATGGTGGGTGTTGTCACTGCAGTGCTGGGGAGAGAAGAGGAGATAAAGATGTTGTATATTGGAGATTACTGAGCAGTGAGGGGCTGAAATACTGAACTACTTACATTAACATTACTATTTAAAACCACACATGAACATATTGATTTGAATAGGAACTATACAACTTCAACACCTTTATTTAAACAGAAAACAATTTAAAAAGAAATGCAAATTGTATAAAAACTGCTTGTCCTGATTATTTCTCTTTCTGGTTACTCTTCATGCTAAGCAATACAAAAGGGAAGCGTTCCACTGTACTGAATTTGAATTATTTGAATTTTTTTTTTCCCAAGAAACCAAACCATATGTGGGTAAAAGTAGACAAATGCCAGTACTGAAATGGTCATGGAAAAAAAGAGGAACACCTTGCTTTTTAGAGCTTACATGCTGTGTACAAGTTCTTGACAGAATGTTTGGAAACTAAGCAAGATTCATTTCTATCTACAAAAGAAGGCTTTTGGCAAAAAACTTGCATCTTAGGGGGTTGGATGAATTGTAGATAGTGTTGATTGATAGCAGCCTGGGGTACAGCTTTCAGAGCAACCAAGTCCAATATGATAGAGAAAGAAAATTTAGCGTACATTAAAGCTGAAAGCCTCTCCCTAGACACAAATGCACCCAGTTCATGTGAAGAAATCTGGCTCGCCATGGCAATGAGACATGACCCTCAGGTATTTGTAATGCCCCATTAGCCACTCTCTAATCTACACGCACAGCCCTCCCCTGTGAAATCAGTTCAATGAGCCTCTCTCATCAGTACTGCTTTCCTGCAGCTCTGCCAGGCTTAGGCAGAGCAACAAGCAAAAACAGAAAAAAGAGTGGTACAGGGAAGGGTAAAAGCAAAGGGTGGGAGGAATAAAAAGAAATTAAAGTTATGTTGTTATTATAACAACAGTGGTCGTAGAGCATTCTCCATCTCAATCCCTGCCCCACCACCTCATGTCTCCACTTCAACATCATGTCTTGTCATTCTACAGCTCGTAAGGAGGAAATAGATTTGGAAGAGTGCACTCTGACTTGATCTCGAGTCAGCACACTGAAGAACCATTAGCAACCCTATGTGCAAACTGATATCTATTAAATAATAATTTTCCTCCTCCTCCTCCTCTTTCTCCAGTTTACCACACAAATCAGAGGATTTAAGAGTGGTCACTTGTTATTACTAGAGCAAGATTGTATTATTATCCATAATATAAAGTCTCTCTCAGGGTCTTTCCACTGTGCCCACAAATATCTGTCTCTCTCTGTCTATCCATCCCCACACAAAGGACTTCAGGGACCAGTTCCAAGGCATGTGTAGCTTTTGTTGTCTGTATTGCTTGGAAATGTTCTTGGTGGTGGCTTTATGAAATTAATTACAGTGTAAACTTGCTGTCTGCATGTAATGGTTGTACACAGAAGGGTTCCTAATGTACAAACAAGACAGTTAAACAAATTGTTGGGGGTTGGGTTGTCTTTCCTTTTGTTTCCTTTTAACAGTATAGAATTTTTTTCCATTCAGTTGCTAAATAGCCTTAATCACTGAGTACTTAAGAAAAACAAAGGCTATACCTAGGCCTAAAGAAAAGGTCCATCTATGTTTACTGTTCTGTCGGGGAGTTTTCTCTCGAAGCGGGGGGGTGGAGGAATATCTCGAGAATTGGGGACTGGTAAAAGGAGAGGGCAGGGGCGGAGCGGGACTGGCTTTCGGAGGAGGACACGGGAAGAGGCAGCTCTGCGAGAGAGAAGTTTTTTTTTCACTGCTGCTGCTGGAGCCCTGGCTTGGAGCTGTTTTCTTCTGCCTCTTGGGTGAGCCTCTGCTTGTGAGAGCAGCCACTGAACCTGTTGCCATCTGCTCGGGTGCCTGGAAT
>WEKY01024106.1:16296-27368 GCA_013390045.1 Picathartes gymnocephalus
GTCCCAGTTTGCTGCTTTCCAAGAATCCTGCTGGGGCACTGGAATCGACTGCTCCAAGGAGGTTTGTGAAGCAAAACCTCTCTTCCGTTTTGTTTTCCCCTGCTGACTGAACCACCATAGCACGTGCTCCCTGCCGGCTGTGACCATCACTGCACTGAGGGGGAAAAGTGCCTTCAGGCCAGGAGGTCGGGACCGGGTTCTTGGTTCTGTTTGTTGTTAGTGCCATAAGAGTTGTTGTTTGTTTGCTCTGTTATAAATCCTAGTAAAGAACTGTTATTCCTACTCCCATATCTTTGTCTGAGAACCCCTTAATTTCAAAATTACAATAATTCGGAGGGGAGGGGTTCACATTCTTCATTCCAAGGGAGGCTCCCGCCTTCCCTAGCAGAGACCTGTCCTTCAAACCAGGACACAAATTTAATGTTTCCAGGTACATTTGTCTTTTTCAAAATGTTACTAAATTAAGTATCAGAAAATACCTGCAGAAGTTTTTAATATCATCCTCCACATTTTATGATGTGAAGACAAAGAGACAGGAAGGTGGAAGCACCAGCCTTTAGCCACAGGGTAAAGCCAAGAGTGAGCTACAATGAGCAATCAGGATTCCTGGCTCTGGCCTCCAGTCAGATTTACTGGGCCATTACACTGTGCCTTTATCCCCATTTCTGAAATGCCAAATGACCCTTGGTTGCTTTGCTTACTGTCTTGTCCTCTCTTCCTAGGGGATGAGCTTGTTATTTGGCTTTCATGCCAGCCAAACCAAACAGGCTGAACAAGCATATGAGTATTTTAATCCCCATTCCTTTGCAAGGTCTTTGGATCTCTGCCAGAAGACACCAGTACGTCCCTTAATGAGTCCATTGCCCTCACTTGCCTAACTTGAGTATTTGCTTTTGTGGTGGTGACTGAAGGGGCCTTTGCTACACACGTGGAGACAACCATGAAAGACATCTCTTGCCTTACTGTGTGCTCTGATGATTATCTCAAGACACACATGAGGTCAAACTGATTAAGCAAGTGTGAAGCAGTCCTAATTGCGGTCCCACTTGTAACTTTAGTTACACAGCACATGTTAACATACGGATACAAAATGTAAAGGCAGCAAAGAAGCATCCAAATTGGAGTAGTGCAACAGCAGATGAAGGGTTCAGTTACTATCATTACAATAAAAAACAACTTCTCATGTCCTACCTAGAAGAGCACCTGGGGTTTTTCACCTCTATTTCTTACTCTTCTTTCTTCTATTCAATTACTTATTTATGTCTTTGTTAATCTCTATCCTGTTTCTAGCCTTGTTTTTCTGTTCCAGTACTATCTTTAACCACCAAAACTCCAGTTTTGTTTATTCAACATCTGATCTAAGATTCCTGTGTTTTAATCACAAATTAAACTTTCCCTCAAATTTGTGTCTGATTTTCTCCAGATAAATCAGAATGGGCATTTTTCTTTTGAAGCAATCTGATTTGTCTTTAATGAAAACACTTTAAGTCTTGGAGTGGAATTACTCTTCAAGTACTATCTTATATGGTATATGGTATATGGTATATGGTATATGGTATATGGTATATGGTATATGGTATATGGTACAGATATAGAACAGCATCTAATATGCCACCTATTACTTGTCTTCACTTGCACTCTTTCCTGTCCCCTTGGACTGATTTTGGCTGGGATAGAGTTAATTCTCGTCACAGTGGCTAGAATGGGGCTGTTTAGGATTTGTGATGAGCAGAGTTTAGATAAAACAGGGATTTCGTTATTGCTTAGAAGTGCTTACCAGAGCCAAAGTCCCTTTTTCTCTTCACATCACTCTCTCAGTGCGGAGGCTGGGGGTGGACAAGAAGTCGGGAGGGGACACAGCTGGGACACAGGTGACCTCAACTGACCAGACCACAGGATGTCATGTTCAGTACTTAGAGCTGGGGAGCGGGAAAAGGAAGGGGAAAATATTCCAAGTGATGGCATTTGTCTTTCCAAGTCATTTTTACACTATGGAGCCCTGCTTCCTGGAGATGGCTGAGCACCCAGGAAACAGTGAATGAATTCCCTGTTTCATTTTGCTAGTGTGTGCAGCTTTAGCTTTCCCTATTAAATTGTTTTTATCTCAATGCATATGTTTTCTTGCTTTTACCCTTCTGATTCTCTCCCCAATTGCACTGGTGGGAGAGCGAGTAAGCAGCTGTATGGTGCTTCGCTGCTGGATTGGGCTAAAATTCCTCTTTCCTTCAAAAAACATTTCCATTCTATAATTTTTCTTTGACCACCTGTTGCTTCTCTACCACCAATCCAAGTTACACGGTCAGACTGCTAGCAGAGGGCTGTTTTTTAATTAATGTGGAATCACTTTTTCAATTACCCAAATAAAAAACTATTAAATATCTGTTGTGATAACAAAAGTTACGTGATCCAGAGTGACTAAATTTTGTATCAATGGGCAACTACTGAATTTTATAGTTTATATTCAATCTATTTTCCCTGTGCTTTCTTGTTAGAAATTTTATTTGAATTAGAATTTTATTCATTAGAATGAAAACTTTTGCCATGATTATGTACAAATAGAGTGGTTGGAAGCTTCTATTAGATTTGTCAGTCTTTGAACTGTTGTTTTCTGAATTTTAAAGGAAACAGTATAAAACATACTATTCTACTGTATTTTCTGCCTCTTGAAACAGATAAGGTAATTCAGATATTTCCTGCATTGGTACTATGACTAGACAACTGCACTAAATCAGCGCTACTTCAACATACATTGCTTTCATCCATTGCCTGGAGAATACAATCAGAAGGAATAAACAAACTCTTGCCCAGTTATCTAGAGTAATTTTACTGAGATTTTAAAAGGGCATTCAAAACATGATGTTTTTCTTTGGTCAGTTTAATTTGAAAATGTTACTGAGACAATCAATGGTATTTAATAGAAACTTTGTACAAGATGGAAAAACTTCTGAAGTACACACTGGAAGAAGGAGGGCTATAGTATGAAAAATTTCAAACACTGAACTTTTCCCATACTTTAAATTCAACACTTATGAGCATAAAAAGACAAAATGTATCTTATTCTAGATCTATCTTTGATGCCTTTGGACAGACATTTTGGAAGCCTGCCTTTTCACAATTAACAAACAGACATAACGTTAGAAAGATTTTGTAAAGTTTGCATGTTGCAGTCAGTATTAGACATGGGCATGCATTCTAATGGTTATCTTGTGAAATGACTCTAAAAACTACCTTATGGTCATTATCATTATCTTAATGTGTTTGGTGCACTAACTTTTGTAGTTGGAGTCTTGGTATATCCAGTTAGGAATCAGAAACAAAAGTGAACAGTTAAACTGAAAGATTAAGAACATATCAATTATCAGAATATTTTGTAATTACAGAGATTAAAATCAAATTACAAGAACAATAACTGTAAAATTCTGTTCTGTCTTGCTTTGCAATGCCTATTATACTACAAAAACAGTAGTTTCTAATTCTGTGACATGCAGTTTCTCAGAAATGGCATATTGTGCCCTTTGTAAGTCTTCGTGACTTCATTGCACTGGTTTCTTGTAGTTTTTGAGTTACAAGTTCCTTGGCAAGATCTAGTCCTTATCTATGGGCATATACAGAAACGCAACATCATAATCAGAATGATGCAATTTTGAATACCAGTTGTGAGTTTGACAAGTCCTGGATCTCATTTAGTGCTAGAGTACCTAAATTTCTGATCCCAGGAAAGCTCTGAAATACTAGACCCCAGTCAGGGATTAGAAAAGATAGATTCTGAGTATTGAAAAGAACAACAGCGGGAACAACAACAAAGTCTGCTTTCCTTAGAGTAGTAGTGAAATGGTCTTTGGCACAGACAGAAACAAAAATACTACAGTCACGTTCTCTACATCAGAGGGTTTTGTCAGCTACTAACCTGCCAGCACGGAGAGGACAGAAGCTGTACAAGATCACTTGTAGAGGAAGGACAGTCAAGGACCTATAGCTTGACCCTGAACAACACAAGCAGAGAGAAAGGGGGCACACAAGGCTGATTCTATGGAGTTAAAGAAGTGACTATCTCCCTCTTCTGTGAGGGGAATGTAATGTGGGGCATTTGGCACTCCAAGTTTGGTCCAGGCAAATGCACAGGCAGCAAAGTTCATAAGCTTTTTAACACAGGAGGCATCCTAATGCTACATTCAGCTTTCTGACGTACAGGTTTGTGCAGTCTTTTAAAAGTTAAAACTTGCCAATTATTCTCTCTTTCCCTGAAAAAAAGAGAAAAAATCTATTTTTATTATGCATTATGCATTAGATGAGCCAATTTTAAAGGGGAATGAAAGAAGCATGCAGGGTAGTAATTAAGAGAGTTGGAAAGCTAGGGTTCTTATTAAAATGGCCATCTTGTTCTGTTAAGACAGTGTCATCTACTGAAATGACTTTTTGGCTTCTCCAGAGTAAGCACTTGAAAGCTACATTTTCTAAACAGACTATCAAAATAATGTTTCTTCTTAAAAGTATTTCTCACTTTTTTATTATTATTTCATCACAGAAGAAACATTGATCATATTTCAGATGATCAATGAAGAATTTTCAGAAGAAAGAATACTTGCAGATTTTTTTTAAATTTTTCTCAGGCATAATCTGATACTTAGTGCATGATAAACAGCACTTGCTAACTGTATAGGAGAAGTATTTCCTTCTGAGTTACATCTTTAAATAATTTCTTATTGTTTCTTCACACTATATTTTTAAGATCTAGCGGGAACAGGCAGATAATATAGAGTCTGATTAATCTCAAATACAAGAGCATTTTGCATGAAGTATTATTCGACTTCTGGAGTCACGCTTTACTGAATTGCTACTTTTTTTTAATCTGTACTTGTATCAAGAGAAATATTACAAGACTGAATCCTATTAAATATTTAATTCCAAATTATTGCTTGTACAGCTTCAGAGGGTTTAGTTAATTTACTTTAGAGATTAATTTGGTTCTTAAGTTTCACTGATTTATTAACAAAGAATACACTTAGAGGCCAATAAAACAATCACAGACACGCATTATTTTTTGCCTCTTTACGCAATGAAGAGGAACAGAAAATCAATATTAAAGGGCTTCTTATATTCATAAGAGTATCTGATGACTATAGAGAAACAAGAATAACTTACAAACTTACATACATGGGTTTTCTCAGTGAAAAATAAGGAGTTCATAAATGTTATTTTTTGGCTGTGGCCAAACTGCTATTCTTAACAAAAATAAAATAATTCATAATGTGTTAAATTTGTATTCAAGAGAAGTCCATCTCTTTTTCATCATTGGCACTTTTTAAAATCAATACTCATGTTTTTTCTGTGAACTGTGTGCTGTCTTAAATACTAATTAATTTGGGGAAGCCCTTTATGTCCATTTTCCACAGGGTGAGGATAGTGCACCCTTTTTAGGAGTGGGAAACTCCCCCACTTCTAGGTGTTTGGACAGCAAAGTTTCTCTCTCAGCTGCAACTGCCTCTAACATCACCTCCTCCTACGTGGGCCATAACCTGTGTCTCCAACAGGACATCTGCCTCTAGTCCTGTTTCTTTTCCATGTGGTGGCAACAGAAGAGATTCCTTCAAGGCCAAGAAAGAAAAATAGCTAAAAATGCCTTATCCTTATTGTGCATGTTCTGCCACCTCCACTAAGAGGCAAATATGAAAAGTTTCATTTCCAAACTTTCAAAAACCACTGTGAAAGAATAAGAATAATAATAAATAATAATAACAACTACAGAAACAACAACAATGATAATAAATGGCATATTAGATCTGGTGCATCTTATATATCTTTGCATCACTGCTCATGTGTCGAGAGTCATGTGCTGAAATGTATGTGTCAGTGTACGGACTCTCCCTGGGAAGCACTGGGAGAAATGTAAGAACAGCATGCAGAACATCTTGGGCAGAGAGAGGGAAAAAAAGTAAACAGTTTCCTGTGGTTACTGCCAAAAAATGCCAGAAGGAAAGAAGCATGCATTGAAATGTGTGTTTGTATGGGGCCATACTCTCTCAAGATCACTGTACAATGACTTACTGCTACTGCTGCTGCTACTATTGATACCATCAATCCTATATAAACAGCCTACTTAGCATGAAAAGGCCAGGTAGTAGATCAAAAATTAATGCATTTTTCCTTGCCCAAAGTCCTGTGTACAAAAAAAGTATGAAGCTTCTTTTACTAATTAGACAGAATATGTGAAAAGAACAGACTCAGTGGTGCACCATCAACTCCTCAGAGAGACAGTGCTTTCCATTTTACATGGCCTTTGACTCATTTTTTTTATTTGACCTCTTCTAAATCACAGAAAAGAAAGAAATATATGGCAGTTTTACAGAAAGTCCAAAGATGCTTTTTTAAAATGCATTACTTCAAGCAGTTGCAGTTCTGTAGTAAGATCAAATTTATCCTTCTTTCTCTCAAGCTAGACCTGATATTTTCATTATTTCTAAGATAACAATTAAAGAGAGAGATGGTAAACATTGCTTTAAAATAATTTTTGTAAGTTTCTAAGAACACTTGCTATACTACTAAAGACAGACTTCACAATTTACTTTTAAAGCTGTGTTCAAGTCAAAGACCATTACTTCCACATCAATTTGTTAAGGTGCATGGAAGAGGAAGGTGGTTTTATCTAGATTTTGAGTAAATATATGTTACAGAATTGAAATAACTGCACAGAAAGAAGGCCCTGAGCAGATGGCTTCAATTAAGCACTAACCTTCCAAGAGATTGATTGATGAGCAGGAGGAGCCTGGGTCTTACACAAATCCACTTCCTTTTCTTTCCCCTCTTTTTTCATTTTACAGTGAAAAGGTAAGAGTGGTGCTTAAGAAGAATATACTGTTTTGGGATGCTGGGGGTGGGCAGGGAACTGATAAAGGTTGGACCAGGAAACTTGGTTTTTTAAGAATGTTATGAACTTGTAGGAATAAGAGGACTTGCAAGGAAAAAGCTGAAGAGATGTTGATTCTGAATGCCTGTACATAACTTTTAAGGACTCTTGCACTGCTGCAGTCCTTTTTTTTTCTATTTTATGTTGTGGTCTGATCCCTCTGATCCATAAGGCACCATACCCTGGTGACATCTGGTGTTAATGGCTGGATGTCCTGGGGGGAGGAGAAGGAGGGACAGAGGGACAATGAGAGGGAGGGATGTGAGACAACAGGACACATTCAGGAGGCTGAAGGAAAGATACATGTCCTACTCTTTCTCAAGAAACAAAAGTGGGTAGGAAATACAGGGCACTTTTAGGTCAGAATATGAAGAGAACCCCATATTCCAATACTAGTAATGGAGAATGCATGTGGTGTTTCTAAGGCTGAAACTGTTCCACAGTGCATTCAGTCCAGGAATAAATATCTATGCTACTTGATACCTAGCAGCCTTTTCCCTAAGAACCATAAAAGCCATCGGGTTATTGTACCCTTGGTCCATTATTTGTTCAGCTATAGAAGAAGAGATTATAACTTGCTAGAGGACAAACTTTAGGACCGTGAAACTACTCTCTTGAGACGCAAGTACAGAAATCACTTCATACCCTCCTCACACACCCTTATAAAAGTGTTTCATCTAACAGTGGAAATGCCTGCTGTGAATTCATTAATAGTAGAGATGAAGACTAGCAGGGATAATGGCTGCTATTTTAGCTTGCCTACAGGGAACTAAGTGCTGTAAGCATCAGTAGGCTTTTCACCATTTAAGTGTGCTAGGGTTGACAAATGCAAGGCCCACTGAGTAGTACAAGCGAAACCTGAGAAGATAAGGCCAAACCACTATAGAGGGTGGATAGTTACATTTTGCAGTTGAGATCATCTGGCATAAATGAGAGAACTAGCCCAGAGAAGCTAGGGAGGCCTGGGAAGGAAAAGGAAAGATTACTCAAGAACAACAATGAAAACCCAACAAAGAAACACCACAAAGTTTTGCATAAGATAAGAAGTATCACACAATTTTTCTTTGTACTGTCTCAGGAAATTTGATTCAGATGGTCAAATTTTGAAGTTCCTCTGCAATGCTGAAGAAGGTTAGTCTAGAGATTTATGACACAGCTGTGCAAGAAAGACTGTGCCAAATAGACAATGAATATAAAAATGTCAAAATTGCAAAGGGTCTTACAGGGAATCTCAGCAGAGTGTCAGGATTCGAGCTATCTCAGAAAACATGGATATTGGAGAAAGGTTCTGGAGAAAACCAGTACATTTGAAAACACTGTTTTTATGGAGAACTGGACACAGATGTCTATTGAGCTTTAAGGGTCTTGGGGAGCTGCTGCTAAACAAAATCCTGACTTTAGCATTAAAGACATTTTAAATCGATTCCATTGATTTCAGCAGTGAAAGGAACTTCTCCCAGCTGCAAATAAAGTGATTGAATATATGGAACTAACCTGAGAAGACAGTTTTGAATTAATACCATAGGAATGTATTCCTCTAGACAGAGAATATACAAGAGTATGCGCCTTTTATGCACATGAAATGTAATTTGTCTAACAACAAACGGAGGAAAACCACATTCACGACTATTGGCTTATACTGTGCATAGGGGAGTCTCTGCATTGAAATTATACCCATTTGTGATAACTGAATTTGAAGATATCTTTAGAAATCCAGGAAGTCTACAGAAAAAACACTCACAGAAAGAACTAACAGAAGCTATAATTGTCAGAAGGAAAAAATATATACAATCAGAAGTAAACTAAAGGTACAAGTTTAATTTTATGATTGTTGACAATTCCTCTGTGTCCACCACTTTTTCTGATATTACATCTACAAAATATTCTTTGTACTTGTTATGTCACAACACTCTCTGCATTCTCCCTTGTCATTCCTACTATCATTATCTTCTATGATTCCTGTCAGTTAGCTTTCTTATCTCAGCTTACTCTATTTTCAAATCTGAGCTGTAAATGGATCATCTTTTCCCTCTTCGTTTCTCCTACAAACAGTTTGCTGTTTAACTGCAAATATGATTTAAAATGAATGCCCAAAAATATATTGCAAAGTAATAGGGGGAATTACAGGGAAATATAATGTACCTCCAGTACACTACGTTTTTCCATGTTCTACCATGGAAACAACCATGTTACAAAAATGTTTTTGCTTCCTTAAAAACTGTAGTGAGATCTTTGGATCCATTAGAGACATGGTATGAATCTGTAAGCACTTAACAACATATCCACTCATAAGGAAGCTAGCAGAAGATTTGGCACATCAGTTTGTACTTTGAATCCATTATGATTCCTTAACATACAGTTTGTTTAAGGAAACATTACTTAGCATGTGCAATTATTAAGTCTCAAATCTTAAGAGGCTCCACTGTTTACTTGTAGTTCAGGAAAGTTGAAACTATGTTGTTATATAGTACACACTCAAATCTGGTGACAGAAAAGTGAGTGGAGCAGAAAGTACAGAGAGCAACAGAGACAATGATCTGGATCACTTGTGAAGGTGACCCTATTTAAGCAGTGTGTTTGTTATATAACTTTATATAAAATCATACAAAAAATTATGCCTGTAGAATTAAGACTGCAAGGCTTAAAATGTGAGTCTACAGAAACCCAGTAATAGTTAAAAGGATTTAAGATCTAAGGTAGAAAATCACCTCCATCTTCAAAAAGATGCTCTATGAAGCTACATGTTATTCTTTGATAGTTAAGCAGTGGTGTAGCAAAAAAGTGGGTTAAGACACTTTTGTGAATGACAGCAATGATGCTATTTCTGGAATGATACATGTATGTGCCTAGTATTGAAGTTTTACTGAGTATGTTACTGGAGAATGAACATTGAGTTGTTGCTTGGTGCTTCTTGTCTGAAATAAGTGGTGTAAACACAATTTACAGTGGTTCTTAACAAACTCAAAGAACCTATTTTATTTAAGAGGGTAAAAACATGACTTTATTGCAGCATGCAAATAACTCAATAGATTATATTTTTGAAGGGGGAATATTTATTTAATCTAGTAAAGAATGGCCTAACAAGATACAAGTACAGACCAAGATAAACATGAAATTTACAAGGTGTAAGATTTTAAATCATCAAGACAATGCTCAATCAAACCAAAGGAGAATTAACCAAAGGAGATCCTGATGCTGATTTTTGTGAGACTAAAGGAGCTCTGTGTCAGGAAGTCCACTGAAGCCTCAATAAGAAGTATGATATGGGAGAACTAAGCTTTTTTTCTGCCATTTAACTACCTTCCAATAACTAGAGAGGAAGCTTCAGTTTAAGCAGTTGGGAACTGGCTTAAATATAAGCATATCATGAATAACTCCACTCTAAATACATACAGAACATTAATTACTATTACTAAATCTCAATTAAATATGCTAAGCAAAAATGTCAGAAGTCAACTAGATGATTTTAAAGGTCATCTAATCAAACTGTTCTGTAATGAGCAGGAATTTAGTCCCCATGTCTTTGGAGAGGCAGCAGGCCACTCAAATGAACCTGTCAGTTCACAGATGAGTAGCTGTGGAGATCTAAGCACAGAACTGAGGAGACATTCAAATGAGGTGATGCTTTGTACTTTTTCCCCTTTTGACATCTTGTAGAAATGGAGGCTACAGCTGTGAGATGTGCCATGAGATGTGTGGCTAAGGTCATGATGGCCTGCTGATGGAGTGACGGGCTATCAGGTGGAGAATGACTCCTAATGCTGCAATCAGCCAAGGGGAAGAGG
The DNA here is from genome assembly GCA_013390045.1 of Picathartes gymnocephalus. Lineage (NCBI taxonomy): Eukaryota > Metazoa > Chordata > Aves > Passeriformes > Picathartidae > Picathartes > Picathartes gymnocephalus. Next base: position 26,986 of record WEKY01024106.1, read on the forward strand.
GACTGATGCCACCCGTTCTGCTCCACCTTTGCACAAGATCCACAGTCTATAATCTCTGAGCTACTATCAATATCTCATTTACATATAAAGTGGCTGCCCATCACCACCATTTATGATGTAAATTACAGAATATTTGACTAAAGCCTCACCTTCACTATTCCCAAAAGTATAAACTGGCATTTGAAATCCTCTAAGGCAGAGGATGAGAATACAACTAACTCTGCAGACAAGTAAATAGGCTTGCTCATCTCCCAAAAGCAGGGGCACCATTTTGGTTGAGTTTTACACCTCCAACTGAGTTGGAATACATTCAGTAATACTTACACATAGTACTGTATACAAAGTACACTTACATTTTGCAGGTCTAGTGAATTTATCACTGG
>WEKY01024109.1:0-112686 GCA_013390045.1 Picathartes gymnocephalus
AGCAGTTGTCAGTATAAGTTGTATGTGTACAATGCAGTGAACATTGGGTTTCCATGTGGAGTTCTCTAACTCCTCTCCAAAACTTGGATAAATGTATACATAAATATAACCAACGAGTGCAAGTGAGTATGAATCTCAGTCACCTTAAAATTAAATTTTCCTTCTACATGCCAAATGCTACAAATGGGCATCTTACAAAAATGTACTAACTCAAGCCAGTGGATTTTAGTTGTCACCTACCTACAGTTATTGAATAACCTGCTGCAAGAACAACCCCTATCAGTTAGAACTTCCTGCTTATTAAAGTCTAGAAAATAATTTTTTTCATCTCAATGACAAAAAGATTTCTATCACCAGCATTCAAAGAGTCATGTTGTCTTGTTTCTGCACCATTTTACTTCTTCATGACCATGAAGTGGTGGAAATGTTTGGCTCAAAAACTGTGGCTAACAAGTTACACTACATTCTTCATTAAAAAACCCTGGTCTTAGTAAATTAGACTCTAGAGTGAACATAACCTTGTGAATACAATACAAACACAGTTACTGTAGTGTATTGTCAATTAATTTCTTCCCTACTCCCAAATGTGGTGTCCAGAAACAGCATCATAGAGCTGCTATGCCACACTGCTGAACACATCCTCTGTATCATTTTTTTCATTTTTTTTCTATCTTAGTTTGTTTCAAGCCTTATATGCCTCAAGAGTCAATGAAAGCTTAGAATTGTTCTCATATCTTCATCCAGAATTCTGCACTTAGCTAGATAACAACAGAAATAGATGACAGTGAATTTCCATTAAAACAAAATATTCCTTTTCCAACTTTTATTTTAAGTAGAGGAATCTATGCCCTTAGTATTTCCATGGAATCTTAATGTACCTGACACAGTACATCTCTCTTTCATTGTATGCATTGAAAGTGAATGCTGGGAGAGAAAAGATGCAGCACAATATTAGAGACTGCTGCCAGACTTCCAGAAATGAACTACACCCTAAATGAGAGTACTTTGCTCTTAGTCACAAGACCATCCCAGTACATGAGTTACCTAAATGGAGTAGCAGTGCAAGTAGGGGTCATTATAAGCAATAACTTACTTAAGTAAGTTATTAATATTACTTAAGTTATTCTCCACCTGAATATAAGGAAGAACTTCCTTACTGTTCGAGTGACTGCACACTGGAACAGATTGCCCACAGAGGTTGTGGAGTCCAGCTCACTGGAGATATTCAAGTGTAGTCTGGACACAATCCTGTGCCATGTCCTTTGGGATACCCCTGCTTGAGTAGGGAGGTTGGACAAGATGACCTGCTAAGGTGGTCCCTTCCACCCTTACCCATTCTGTGACTCTGTGATTCTTTGATTCTGTGATTCTGTGGAGTGTACTGTCAGACATGTCTGTCAGCCTTACACAAAGGCAGGCTGCCATTCACTGTAACAACTAACCAAATGTTTAGGTTTCTATAAATTTAGTCCCATATGAGTAACAAGACCCAATGTTCATTGTTATACCATCATTTATTGGTGTCATGGCTCTGTCTTCTCCCACACCTCAGCAGGAGCAGGCAGACCATCTCACAGGTAATCTGCCTGCTTGCCACCTGACATGCAGTATTATTGCACTTGACATTGTTGCAGGGCTCAAAGATCTGTTTTTACCTTCGTATTACCATGGCCTTTGCCTATGATTATTTATTTTCCACAGATATTTGACAGAAAGGGGGAGGCGTCAGTACACATTTAGGGAAGTTCCACTTCCCTAAATACTCCAGCTTAAATTATGTTTGTTTATATGTTCCATACCTACAGTGTGGCTTCCTTCAGAAGGACAACTTAATGACAAGGATGCTGCAACTTAATTTTAATTACTAACAATCTTCCTCTATCCAAGGCCTGACTAATGTGGGGGAGCTGTTAAATAATTATACTAAATGTTAGACTTGAGTGCCCTTTCTACCATATATGTGCGTGAGGATTCTTCACCCTTGACATTTGATGGGACAGCAGATTTTGCATCTGAAAAGAAAAGAAAAAAAAGCCACAGTTGCTAGAGAAATGGTTTCATGGCTTTCAAATTTTATTTTCAGGAAACACCCAGAATAGTTTGGACAAGATGAGTCAGAAAGACAGAAGTAGTTTAAGACATCTCTATTGCCAATTCAGCTGGGAGCATTCAAAAGCTGTTCCCAGATTATTGTATTACTGTTTTTGCAGTTTCTCTGTGTCTGGAGACATGATCAGTGACTTCTCTCTGATAAACACTTCAACACTCTTCCCTAGAAAGCTGTGTTAAGGCTGCAGTGGTCTGTGCAACACATGAAATGAGAGAGCAGTGGATTAGCAGTGGTGCACAAAACCCTGGCAGAGCAACTCACACATGGAACTGGGCTTTAAGTTAGCTATGATCTAATGCATGCACATAGTCTAACAGCAGAGCTCCTAAGGGCCTCTCTTTCCATAACTGTGACATCATTGTGACTCTATTTTGAGCTATGTCATTTACTTAAATAGTTATGGATGCTAGTATAATGCATTTGTAAACATATGTACACACATAATGTATTCAAGTAGTACAAGGAGATTCTCTGGAAATTGACTGGTCACTGTGAAACTGGGCCCTGCCCTGAGAGGTGCACAGGACAGACCCACACCCAGGACTGTACGCCTGCAGCAGCTGAGAAGGGAACAGTTACCTTCCCTTCAGTGGCAAAGGGCAAGCAGATTTCAGGTCTCATCTCAGGGTACTTATCACTCAACAAAACACCTTGTCGGCATGAATCAGACCCAGCACTGGCACTCTCTCAAAAATTGTATCTATCTTCATGTGATGCTCTTTGAGCTACCACACACAAACTCTCCTGGCCTGAACTGCTTTCAGGCATTCTGCCACTTGCTTCTGCAGGCCTGACCCCAGTGATCCTTGCTCCGAATCACATGTTGGTCACTGCAATCATCTGAATTTAAAAAAAAATTTCCAGAGTACAAACTGGAATGAATTCAAGCCTCATGTGACTATGTCCTGTTCATTGTATGCTTCATTGACTTTAGCACAGACACACTGTACTTGCCACAGATATTTTGTAAATACCATCAGCAGCATAATTTAAGTCTGTTCAGATGAGGGTGGAAGAATTTTTCTTACGTGGATGGTACTTTTAATTGCCTGGTTTTTGGAAGCTAAAAAGCTTAACACATATTATCCTGAGAACACAGTGAGTACCTTTGAAAACAATACAAGCAAGAAATGAAGGTTACGTAGTGACAAAAAACCAGAACGGTATGTTTTATTACTGTAAACATCATTTTAATGTGCAATTACCTATAAATTAATAGATAGAAGTAAATACTCACAGTTTCTTATAGAAAGGATACTTTAAATCATTAAGGACAAATACACCAATTCTTGGTTTGTATTCTCCATGATGAGTTTTTTCCTCCTAATTTTTTTCTAAAAATCCATCTGAATAAATATAGGCCTTTCATTCCCTTACCTACATTGGAGAACACAAAGAGTTAGGAAGCAGAAAGAGTTTTATGGTATGACAAACAAACAAAGAACAGTAAAATATCGTCGCTCCTGGCAATGTACACAGTATCAGCAAAGTACTGGTACATTGATCCAAAGTCCCTTCTGGTTTACACTGCTGTTAATGTAGTTATTCCGGTTTTACAGTAGTGTACCATGGAGCAGAATTTGTTCCATTCAAAGATCAGTTTTATCCTTGGACCAGCTGCTGTCCTTTCTGAATATCACGCACTGTTTTCCACAGGCTGACATTTGAATGTTTAATAATTTCTGTGTTGCATGAGAGAGAAATGAGTAAATATGTTAACTCTGCTCAGTCAGGGCGGCTCATCAGTCACTCTTATTAGACACATTGACACCACCAGCACCAAGAATATGAGAAATAGGATGGGGCTCATCCAGCCATCATTAGCCACCAGAAAATCAAGCATCTGCCCTGATAAGTAACTGCAATGCAGCCAAAAGTGAGGGACAGGGATCTCAAGCAGGGGAAGTTGTTATATCTCTCCTAAAATCTTAGAAAAGAGTGAGGGGTTTTGTTTTGTTGTGTTTTGTTTATTTTTCTTCACTGACAGTAATCTGAGTTTGTGACAAGGCCTGCTTTTTAAATGGCTATGCTTAGGAGACCCAAGTCTCACCTGCAAATGGTACTGCCTGAGTGCTTAAGGATATCAAGTCCTTAAAGATTAGGCTTCAAATTCTGTGTCAATGAAAGCAAATGGACTGAATCACTAAAATCAACTAAAAAGGGGAAAATGGGAATGGAAAATTACCAGGACACAAAAAATACCTTGGGGTATAAATGAGTTGCTTGAAAATATAGCAATTCTTTACTCACGTATACAAAGTTTACTGATTGCCAAATCTGTGGTCAGGAAGGCATTCTTCCCCATCTCCCCAAGTATGTTGTATGAGGTCTAAATATTTCTGTTGTCTTTCTTGGGCACACTGAGTCAGGCATCATTTGCTCCATGGAGAGGGCATATCCCCATGTCCAGTATCGGGTGACTCTAGGCAAGAGTGCAGACTTCCGGGCATTTCTTATACCTCTTAATGTTTATGATTAGAGATTAGCTTGAAGGTGATGAAACAAATGGAAAATAGAAAATAAAAAAGGCTATTTTTTACAAATATGTTTTACAAGCTACCCTTAAACCGGCATTTTGCTTCCACAAAGAGCAGAAGTAAAGGCATGAGGAAGTTTCTTGGGTTCACAGATTTAATTGAGCCATAGTTATGCCAATTTTTCTGTCTAATTGGGAATGATGAGATGTTGGCAAGCCCTTTAAACACTTCACACCCACACATCACAGACCAAAGGCACCCAATAATACATACATATATTTACATATTACACTTTTTATTTAGGCACATGAAAAAAGACAACTACAGGTTTAAGCTGCCCACAAGAATTATCCACAACAAGAGGGTAATGAGGAAAAAAATAGATAGAGGGAGAGAGAAATATAGTGAGAAATTACTTTCTTCATTTGCCATTTCAGAAATAAATCAAAAAGGCAGAAACATTTTTCAGAATTTCTCTTCTGATTAGCTTGCATCTGGCTTACTGGTTATCATTAACCATTCTATTGATAAAACTATCAATTAACAGCCTTTTCTTCTCCGACCTTCTACCACAATGGATATTGCAAATCCCTTAAAGCAAGCAAAAAAAATTAACATCATGTTTCCATCACACATTTTCAAGTTTTGGGTTGGGTTAAGACTAATCCACGTGTCTTCATAACTGACAGAAAATGCCAGCTTAACTTGTTATTTATCAGATTTTTCTGGATGTAGGTAAAAACAACTGTCCTGTTTTCAGAACAAGAAAGATAGAAACAAAGTGGTACCATAACCATCAGACTGTTTACCGGAGGGTCTCCCTTGTCAAGATTTTAGTTGTCTCTCCATGACAAGACTAAACCTGCTATTGTTAGTAACTGGGACAATACAATTGCATTTTCTTGTAAGATTTTTATTACCACTTCAATCCCAAGAAGTTAAGAGCTCTTTTGGAACCCTGTGGTCAGGCCCTCTTCTCAGTTAATGCAAGGCACCTTGCATTCATGAAAATGAATGAAGCTAACACTATAAACACAATTAAACATTTGACCCCTAAAGAGCACAGCTGAAGAGCTGAACTAAATCACTTGTAAATGAGATAAACAGATGTTCACATACAGTTCTGCAAAGAGCTGTCAAGAGCTGCCCACAGCCTCCCTTAAAGTGGCATATGGCCTGACATGGATAGGATATAGGATAGGATAGGATAGGATAGGATAGGATAGGATAGGATAGGATAGGATAGGATAGGATAGGATAGGATAGGAAGTGCTGAATTACAGCATCTCCTTTGAAGAGGTGTTCTGTGCTCACTGATTGACTCCTAAGTGGGAAGATATTTACCACATACTTTCACATAATGTGCCTGATAGATACTTCCCAGTCTCTCTTTTAAAATTCTAGTGTTCAATATCAATAGGAAGGTATTAAAAATATTTTTGTTCTTTGATGGTTTTAAATGGTTTATTTTCTTTCCTTTATTTTACTTCTCTCTTAATAGATATTATGTGATTAACTTCTATTTTGCAAGACTTTAGCAAGGACTGCTGGATAAATTATGGAGTGTAGGTACAATGGTTTGAAATTCACTCTTCCATAGAATTAGGTTAGAGGAGGGATGTGGGATTTGAGATGCACTAATTCACGGCTGAATTTCCCATTAACCAAATATTAACCCAAATTATTCTACTATGTAGAAACCGGAATTTTTTTCCAATTAATGATGTAAAACTGTACCCATCCATTGATGAGGGTAAACAAGTAAAATGAAATGAAAATGAAAACACTTGGAAACCTCACAATATATGACTACAGCACAAGTGGGACACTAATATTTTACTGCTACAGTTTTTGCTCTGCCTCATCATTCTCCTTTGCAACTCTCACCCTTCATTTGCTGTGTTAAGGCTGTGAATTGTCTCGCGTGAGAGCTGGGACTTTGTTCTGTTCTTTGCAGGGAGATCATATCAATAAATTGTAGGGTAGAATTTCACACTGTTCCCACTGCTGTCAGTGGGCATTTTACATTGAACTATTTGTGAGAAGAGTGTGAGTCATATAGTACATTTCTGAAAACTCCCAACCCTCCATACATGAGGAGTAGAAAGTCCAGTTTAGACTGTTCCTTTTCCCTGTCCTGTTCACTTCAATTGCTTTCAGCAGATGAAGAAAGAAACATTCACAACCTAGTTTGCAGTATTTTTAGGTAACAGTGCTTTTGCAAACTATTCCTGTTACTCAAGTTCGTTAAGCTGTTTGTACACTGTTATTCATTCTTGTGCTCTTCTGAGAAGACTGTGAGGTCTGGTGATTTCAGCAAGTCTTAGAAGTAAAAGGTCAAAGTTCCAGTACAGGAGAGGAGTTGATTCAACGGAAAACCATGACTAAACCATCTTATCCTCCTGTGTCACAGCCAGCTCCACTGAGTCTGGGGAGAAATGTTACAAAGCATGACTTTGGATTAAACTACATGATTCAAACACAGTGGTTGAGCTTTCCAAAGCTAATGAGGGAAATCCCCTCAATGAATTTGAAAACCTCAAACACTTTAAAAAGATCTATTTACATTTTATATTTGGAAAGCATAGAATACTTTGTGGATCGTTCATTGCATGCAGTGTTCATTACAAGTGCAGGAATTTGGTGTTCACTATAAAATACTTGTTTCATATACTGCCTTGTCCTTCCATAGTGCCCTTGCAAAAATGTCATTGTCAATGTGTTTTAATCATTATTAGAAACCAGCATGTGAAAGCATAGTTAAACAGAACTTGAATCTGTAAAGGTGACCTTCAAGTGTTTTTCCATATGTTGTGTTGGAGTGGGTGAATCAGGGACATCTTCCCTTTCAGCTCATTTCAACCTTCCCCAGTTGTTCTGCAATTATTTACCAGGAGGACAAGTGGGAATGCTGATTCTGCCCCAGAAGCTGTGCTTTGTACACCTGCTTATTAATAAAATATTCAGCTTGCTTTTCAGGCAGACAAAATATAAAAGTATTGGCTAGAGCTGGAAATCCCTGCAAAACCACACTCTTCCCTTCATATTCAAATTCAAGGCAGGCAAAGCCTGTAAATAATGGAGGCTGTCCGAGGGCATAACTCTGCTTACAATGGAGGGAGTATGAATCAGCAAGAGACAGGCACCCACTTATGTCTGAGACTGATTTACACAAGCCCATAAATCGTCCAAATGAGGAAAGCTAGAAGTGGAAGTCAGGAACGCCACATGTGCCATGACACATGGAGCAGTACTTAAAGATCATGTTACAGAATCATTCCAAGTATCAGCACAGCTATCCAGAATAGGAAACTCAGTCAATTAGGGCCACTGAACCCATGCTTACAAACACTGCAAATTACTCAGCATCAAACCATGGTGATTATGGAGTCTCTGAACTAGCTTATTTGCAAGATTTTCTGACTTAATCCTTCATTTACAGAGTAATGTGTTTGCCTATTGTGAGCTCGGTCTCACAGTCTTTGGGCAGCAATTAATGCTGCCTCTTCCTGAAACACTCAGTGGAGGTTAAAGCCCTGGGGAAGGCTTCCAAAAATTCCCTCTGCCTGGACACTGCTGCCACCCACAGTTTAAGAGACAACTGATTATAAACCCATACTTTCTTCAGCAGCTTTCAGAGTTCTTCCAAGTCTTGATCATTTTTCTGAGCACAGTAATTGCTTCTCCCAGCAGAATTCCTTGGCAGTCAGGTTTTCACACAGGCAATGGGCACACAAGAGCAACCTTCCTAACCCTGATGCTGACTGTGGGGTGAGAGTCCATCTTAGCACCTCAAGGCAAATTGTATTTACAGAGCAAACTGATAAACAGCCTATGAAAACTCCTTGCTTAAGTGGCCATCATATCAATGAGGGAAATAATAGATAAAAAAAAAAAGAAGTGAGTCATATTTAACATGGATTCTGGTCTATCGTAGATGAGAATTTATCTGTACTCCCAGTACAATTTCAAAGCAAAGCACAGAGGTTTTGCTACTTGAATTCCAGTAAAATTGTTTGAATTTTTGCCACTAGATCCTTTCAAGGCTTCCTCTGTTTTCCTTAAAAGCTTTATAACAAACAGTGTATGATCAGTTCTCTGAGATATTTCAGTGCCCACAAGGAAACAGTGAACATTTAAAAACTAATTGTATCCATCAAAAAATGAGCACCTTGCACAAGGTGCTACCCATGGGTCTCTGATACAACTGCAGGGAGCCTCAGCTGTGGGCCAGAGTCCACGAGGAAGAGGGGGAGGAATATTTCCTCCTGAAAGCCTGAGTATCGGAAGAAGTCACAGGAGGCAGATTACCCTCTCTTAGGCTCTCAAGGGAAGCTGTAAACCATGCAGGCCAGAGCCTAAATGCTGTAATTTTGCACAGAAAGTTGAATCTTACTTATTTTTCTTATTTCCCATTTTATTAGAGTAAAGTTAAACCTGAAAATGATCTATTCCAGAACAGATCTGCAAGTACAAATAGGCCATCTTACTGTTGTTTGTTATTTGTCACTGAATTTGGTCTTCTGTTTTACTTCTCTGAAGTGCTGGAGAAAGTGGTCTGAAGATGACATGAATCTGTGAAATATCTTAATAACTGTCACCTTTGCATTATTTTTCCTGTGTTGCCTCAACCTTAATATTGGTGTTATTATTATTACTTTTAAAAGGTTTTTAATATGGATGCTTTGGGAGATATTTTGGAATTAAGAAATACAGAAATGCACAAGCTAATATAAAATCTCTTAAAATGAAGAATTGCAGATGTTGAACATTGTAGTCCATCACCTTACCAGTAAGGCTTTTCAGATTTCCTGCTTTCTATATATTTAATCTTCAATCCTATAAAATATTTGTGTAATGTATAATTATTTTACCTGTCCCTCAGCTTTCTAGGCTGAAAACATACCTCATGATGTGCTTGGTGAATCACAACTAGATTTAGAATTTAAACAGATTTTTGCCCCAAAGAGCATAAATCCACTATCTGCATGCTAAGAGTCTGACCTTATGAGGGTTTTTTAAACTGGGTTGTTTTTATTTTTAATAAACAACCAAAAATGGTGAGGTACTGAGTCTACTATTGCGGGACACTCGAAATTATTTTGCATTAATCATTGAGTGTTCTGCCAGAGATAGGCAAAAACTTACTACTCTTCATTATTTACCCTATATCATATTTTGGACAGAAGAAATGGAGATTGGGCTGGAAGTAAAACAATTATCCACCTTCCTCCTGGAAATGATCAATAAGACTATTTTCCTTACATAGTGAAAAAAGTCTGCAAAACTGCTATGTGGAAAAGAGATTATGACCTATTCCACTGAATGTTTTTAAACTGAATGTAAACCACTGATTTCAATAACAAATCATTCAAGGAGGGAAAAAAACCCACAGGGCCTAAACCAAACTGCTGCGTATAAAGAAAACTTATTCAACATTATGGGTTAGTCAAACAAATAATGTGTGCAACCAGTATAAGGAGTTCCACAAGTTTTTTGCTTTGGAGTCTGCAGACCCCACACTGGTAGCCCACTGCATTTGTAATTCTGCACAGCAGTGGTTCCAGCTCAGAGAACCTCAGAGGATTAGAGTAGGATCCAGCTGCTGCAAAGGCACTCTTTACATAAAGGAATTGGAAAGAGAGCTGAAGAGCAGTGTGGAATTCACTCAATATTGGTGGGGAAGAAATCCTAAGAACACAAATTCTGTATTTTTGCTCATATTCCTCCTAACCTGGGCCACTCATATTTTTTTCACAGAAGATGAAGACCCAGGATTTAATCATATAATTTAGATTTATGTTAGTTTAATGTGACATTTGAGATTTTTCATCACATTTTCTTGCAAAACTACACATGCCTGTTCATTAAGACTATTACTCGAATGTTGTAACATCATGTCTGTACTAAATAAAAATGCTTATTTATCTAATTGCCTATCAGAGTTATGCATCAAGATCCTCATTTGTGGGAAATCAATTTGTACAAGAAATTTCTTGTTTCATATCAAAGAAAATAAATCTTTCACGCTCCTGGAAGCTGTCTGTTAGCTGGTAGAAGCAATTCTGCCCGTGCTCCTGTGGGGTGCATTGACCTTGACTAGATGCCAGGTGCCCACCAAAACCACTGTGTCACTCCCTTCCTCTGGACAGAGGAGAGAAAATATAATGAAAGGCTCATGAGTCGAAATGAGGACAGGGAGAGATCCCTCACCAGTTGCTGTCATGGGCAAAACAAACTCAACTTCTGGAAATTAGCCTAATTTATTAACAAACAAATCGGAGCAATATAATGAGATTGAAAAATAAATCTTAAAACATCGTCCTGTGTGCTTCTCTTCTTCCTGAGCTCAAATTCATTCCCAATTTCTCTACCTCCTCCCCTCCAGTGGAAGAGTTCAGCTTTGGCCAGCAGTGGGTCTGTCTTGTTTCTGGCTGACATTGGCCACATCGGACAAATAGGAAGCTTCTGGAATCTTCTAACACAAGCTGCTCCTGTAGCTCCCCTACTACCAAAACATGGAAAACCCAAGATGTACTGGCTCAATATTTCCCAGTGAAATGCCACTTGAAAATATTTATTTAAAACCAGATAGCTAAAATTTTCAAATTAAACAGTGAAATAACATTTTGATGAACAGAGAGTGAAGAGCTGCTGTTTAAGCCAGGATTAGGCCATGTGAGTGCAGCCTGGTGTTTTAGGGAATTTGTTAGGTAATGTAAATAAACCCAATCCTTGTTATGAAATTGCTGTGTCATTAAATGCTTCAATACACAGCTAGACATCAGAAGATTTTCCAACACCTCTCCCCACCCTTTTGGAAAATGTTATAGCACAAACAAAAATGTCATTAGCAGTGGATGAACAATGCTTGAACTAAAGAGAATGCCCAATGGAAAACCTGTTTTTCTCTGGGGAGGTACACACACACACAAAAGGAAAATCCCCAAACCAAAGAACAGAGAAGCTGTCTTTTGTATCAGAGGGGTTCTTTTTACTGAGAGCACAGTACAGCAAAGAGAGAGGAAGATCACAGAAGAGAAAAGGATTCACGAGAAAACTTTATGTGAGGAGGGGAACTTTACCCACTCTTACAGAACAAAGGACAAGTGTTTGGACTCAAGAATCATCCTGACATAGCTACACTGAGGAGATAGCAGTGGAAACAACCTTCAGAGTTTTCTGTACTCTTTGATAGGATCTCTCCAGCAGAGTAAACAATTTAAAGAGTAGTTTCAAGCACAGGAATTTGCTCCTCTGCATCTTGCTATACTACCAGTACTGTCCCTGGGATGGCATCCCCACCAAACTGTAGGCTCTCCTGGCATGGGGGTGGCCTTTCCAGCAGGGGGTTTGGATGGAAATGTTTATTTTCAGAATGTTATGTATTGCTGTATATTCTGTTTACTCTGGCTGCAGAGTCTAAGAACACCAGAATTTATCATTTTATTGGTATACATGTAGTCTTTGCTTTTGAGGATCCTGAGTGCCTCCCCAAGCTCCCCTCTACACTGTAATGAAGAAGCAGGCTTGTTTAACATGCCATACCGGGTGTTCATTAGCAGGTTCCTCTTATAAGCAGACTGGTCTTCACCTCATTTTTCATTAGCAACTTAGTATTAAAAAAAATACAAGGTAAATCAGAAATATGTGCTCCCACCGAATGTCTTTTTTGTTCCCTGTGAGGGTGGCCTTGTAAAACTTTTAGTGGAAGAGATAATGCAAAGATCTATTTGCATCCTGGGATAGATGGATGCTCCTGTAAAGAAAAGGCAACATATGATCAATACAGACAAGGCCTGTCTATATCTTAACAACAGTTTGGATACTGTGTTTTAATAACCCACTTTGTCCTCTTTCATTCCATATAATTGTTTTATTTGTCTAGACTCTCAAGATTCATAGTACACTTTTATGTAATTTCTAATTAAGAAATAGATGACTTCCAGTAGAATTACCAAAATGGTCATGTCTATCTAAATATGGAAGAAAGGCATCCCAGCATACCAGGGTGCCTGTGATCAGCTTCAGGAATAATGTGTTCTTGATACTTTACTGGAAATGCATTATTCAACATCACAGTAAACTCTGCTTGTGGTCCAATGTTGAGTTTCCAAAGCTGGTGGACAATTCTTCCACCTCCCACTATCCCACAGTTGCTTAGGGCCCTGCTGTTTTCCTGCTTTCCTCCTACCACAACCACCCCTTCAATCACTGCACAAAGCCATAGAGTCTGCAATGGGAATTTTCCTGGTGGCTCACTGGCAGCGTTCTTTTTATCTTTTTGTCTGTACTTGGAAAAGTGGCCTTTCATAGGGGAAGATTTTGCAACTTCTGTTGTTTGCTTTAGATCCACAAATACATGGAAATTTCTTCAGATGAGCCAAATCAGTTAATACAGTTCAGGTGGTAAATGAACAGCTTCACAAATGTCTTCAAGTCCTAGATCTTTGTTGCAGCATCCTTTCTCTTCCTTACCAGGCAATTCCTCCTCCATAAGTTTCATTATTTCAGCAGGCCAGGGCATAACTAAAAATTGATGGCATGGGTCACCAGCAGGATGAATATTGTTTTACTGGGCAGCTCTTTGAAATCCAAGCTAGTGGCATGTCCATTGACACAGGTACTACCAGAAACCAGGGACACTTGTACCCACAGATGTGACAAACATGAAACAACAGAATGTGTCAGAATGACACACTGGGTAGGAGATTGTCCGTTTCTCACAATTTTCCCCATGTTTTATGTTCTAAATTCTTCATTTGTGCCACATAGAAAAACTGAAAACTCTACCAACTGTGCCTGTGGTGTGAAAGGCTTTTCTTTTGATGCATTGCTTCACATCCCATAGTGCATTGCATCAAAAGGTGACAAAAGACCTACATGGTCTTTTACCAGCTAAAGTGCAAATTGTGAGGACATGCAGTGCTTGTATAGACTCTTTGGCCTGTGGTGCTCTTGCAGCTCAATTTTGTTATCATAGATGATGAATCAGCAAAAGTATGCGTGAGAAATTCTGTAATACAGACGAAGCTTGAGTTAAATTAAATTCAATTCTCATAATACAAATTAGCTGGAAAACAACAAGAGAGATAATTTTTTAAAAATTAGTCTGAATCACACCCCAAAACTGACAACAGTTAATTTTAAAAGGACAAACATTTTGTACCTTTGGGAATATGCTCAGTGGAGATAATGCAATGCTCTTTATTTAATACTGGTTTCTCACAGCCCATAGCCTGTTATCCTGTTATTTAGATGACTAAATCACAAATGCATGCTCAACACTCAAATTTAGACTTGGCTTGGCTGTCTCTGTACACACTGTATCTGTCATGTTTAGCTCCTGCTAATGTTTTGCTATCAATATAAGTGAATCATCCTCTGAATCACTTCATATTTTCTCTCAGACATCTTTTAAGAGCCATTATAATACTGTTATTCTGAATGTCAGCTCTCAATGAAGCAAAAGGTCTGAAGTCAATGGTAAGACTCACCAATAGCTGGAACAGGCTCCAAATATCACATGGTAAATCAGATTTCCAACAGTCCTCTTTTCATTGCTTTCTCCTCCCTCTGTGACTTCATCTCTTTGCTTCTCCTTGCCAGTATGCCAGATTCATAATGCTTAGGGATGGCCAATTTCTCTAGTTAGTGAATCTCAAAAACACTATTGATGCCCACTTTAGCACAGATATTGCAATAAGTCTGAAAAGAGAATGTAGCTTCCCATCCCAGCTGGACCAGGCATCTTCAGGTTCTTTGAAAATACATCCCAGAAACATTAAAATATACAAGTTTATAGTTGAATAGAAACTGGTCAAGAAGCATTTTCATCTGAACTTGCACTCATGTTTTAAGATCAACTCTGATTCCTAATTGTGCCTTCATTCATCAGCATCGATTTCTTACTAGATTTTTCTGAAAGACTAGACTTTTGTCCAATGCTGTTCATGTAACATTTAGCATGGAAGGACAGGATTAAATATTTGATAGAATTAATTTCTATCAAAGTATGCATTTTTCCGACAGTCATATATATCAAATAAATTTATTTCAATTTTATTTTAAAATCTGAACAGAAAAATATATCAATAATGTGAAGTGATTAATTAGTAATATTAGTATTAGAATTAGTACATAGTTTAGCGGCTTTTACAGTTTTGCAAGTTGGAACAGTATTGCTTTTGAACAACAGAATTTCCTTTAGGATTAAAAAAATGCTTATTTTCAAGTAATTCTACATAAAGAAATACTGGTGGAACAAGCATCCAAGGGAAGCACCTTTGTTTTATGCAAAACATAGAAGAAATCTTGCCTAAGGCAACACTCTATGACATTAACGCAGAATTGCTCAGAAATACAAGGCTGCAGCCAAAGAAAGTTAATGTTTGCAGGATGGTTATGCCCATATGGATTATGTTCAAAGGCTACCAGGACCGAGGAGGGCTGTGAGTGGCAACCTGCAGCTACCAGGGTTGCTGCTCCTTGTATGGGACTCAACAGCCTGGAGGGGAGTCAGTCTGGCGCACAGTTTGACCCACATCGGTCCCTCCTACTGTGATGGATTCTGTGTCTTTGCCATTGTCTGTGAGGTATCTTTTCAAATGACCAGCTACTCAGACCTCAGCAAGGAGCGAAGAGAAAGAGCTCACCAGCTGGTAATGCTCTTTATCCCATCCCTCAGTTCTAAATATCAGTTTCTGCAAGCTTTACACGGCACATGGTAAGAGGTTTCACTGTGCCTTCCATCACTTTGAATTAACAGTGATAATAATAATGCTTAACCTTTGTAGAGTTCCTTCTGTCTCCACAATGCTTAACTAACATTAACTAATCACATTACAACGGCTGGGCTGCTTATCATTCCTACTCTTTGCAATGCCATGAACAATCTGATAATTATTTCTTTAGCTGATATAAACAGCTTGTCCACTCTCCTGTCATTTTCTATTTTGCTTAAGCTATAAATATCTGATATTAACAAAAGAAATGGTGAAGTTTTCAGGTTCACCCTAAACTAAAGCAGATAATTATGTTAATATGATAGATCTGAGAATGAATATAAGCATTTCACTTTATTTTTTAAATACCTATATCCCTAATTATGAGCATCTGCAAAGGATTACATTGTTCAAGAATGAAAATGTGTGAACTAGTTTGTCTGGAATCTGTTCATATCAATGATTTAAAAGCACTCTGTATTTATTACTTCACACATTAAGTACTGACGTACTATGTCAATAGCATCATAGTGTAGTAGCGTACATGTAAGAGTAGGCAGAGACTGTGGTTTAAGCAGCTTACAGTTAGTATTCAAATTCTGGTTTATTGTTGAGAAGTACCAGACTGTGTCTTTCCCACACCCTTGTCAATAAATTTATAACTTCATGCCTCAGATAATCAGCAGAAGGTTCAGGAAAAAAGAATTGCGAACTTACCACATTTTATCCAAGCTTAACTATTTATGTAGAATGATCTCTCAGTAGCAAAGAAATTCAATTCCACATTCAGGAGTGAAATTAATTTCTTTGACAGATAACTGTTTTTATGTGCACTCCTTATTCAGTGGAAGAGCACTATTGCATTATCTCATGAGACCACCCATGTTTTAGGCCACGGTTGCTTGCCAGCCATATTGAGAATCTCAGCTGAATATAATGCAAACTGCTTGCATTGATGGTGCATCTTCTTTGGGGTCCTGACCCTTGATCTCTGTTTTAAGACCCAATTGCTTTGAGTCTGCGTCCATGGGCCTCTGTACTTTATGGTCCTTGCATTATCAGTCCCCAGCTTGATCCAAGATACCACACGAGCTATGCTGCAACCTTATTGGCATCTGACACAGAATCAGTTCTCTCTGCCCCAGTCTCTAAGAGATGAGCAGATCCCATCATTATTCCTTTATTAACACAGTTCTGCATGCATGGTGCTTTATAAGGAAAAGATGAGTCACTGTTCCAAGAGATCTCACCCTACAAATTAGATGTGGCACGTGGAATGACGACAGTAAAATGACTGAGGAAGGAATACATTTTAATATATGAATTTATTGAAAGATTTTGTGAAAAGTTCCCTTTATATTTGTATCTTTTTTGTCCAACATATACTATTCAAAAACAAAACATAAGGTGCTATGGTCAAAATGGGACTAGAACCATTCCTCTTGCAAGCTCTTTGTAAGTGCAGAAAGGACAGAACTTGTTCAGAAGAACGTCCTGTAGCACTTCATCAACAAAATTTTCTTATCCACCAAAAGAGATACTAAAATGAATAATGACTCATCTCAGTAGGCACTGAACTTCAGCCCTAGTGGGAGAAGAATAACAGTCATAATGCTACAGGTGTGAAACAAATATTTTTACACGATTACATGTACTCCAAAAACAAATGAACACTTCTCTTGCTTTAGTCTGTGAGAGATCATCCTCCCTCTGCCCTGCACCAGGGCACCGGGATCTGACAGAAAACCTATTCCAGCCCTAGAGGTGCTCCTTGTGGGTGTTCCCCTCAGCCACCCAAGTACCTCAGCAGCTTCTACTGGTACAAACCCTACCCTACCTTGTCAGGACAAGGAAAGATAATTTTTACTTGGAAAGGTAAACCTAACAATTATTTGCTTGGGGAAATGGCAGTTTTGACTGTCCAGCCTGTACAATGTTAATACCTTGTACACCTGTAATAATGGACTACAGAAAGCACTTATTTTCCTAGGTATTCCTTGTCAAGGTAAAGTAAGATGCCGTTTAATCCTTCCAGCCAAATTAGCCCAAAGAATTTCAGTCGTTGTCACCTGAGTTGTCACACTGCACATGACGGGAATATTTTGTTGAAAACAAGTAAGAAGGTTCCTATGTCCAGTAACCGTGAGGGTCCCACTTCCTGGGGGCACCTGCGAGCACCGGGACCATACATGACTGCACAGGCAGTTAAAGGAGAGAGACTGTTTAGCTATGAGCAAAGGAAGAAAGGGTGACATTAAAAGGAGTGACCAGCACTCTCGGACAGTTTCTGCCTTGTTTTGTTGTAATAGACCTCTACCTGCAAGTCCTGCAGCTCTCGGCAGAGCCAAAAAGGAACTCTTAACAGAGAAGGCAGGCTCTGAGGGATACAGAGTGGGATGGCAGCCGAGTGGCTCCGGCAGCGCGTCACGGGACTGCCTGCTCCATTTCCTCAAGCGTGTCTGGAAGGAATTCAGGCTGGCTCAAGGCATGGCTGAACTGTAACTAAGAGGAGCGCGTTCGTCTGTCTGGAAGGGTTGCTGCATACGAGGCAGCCTCACATGAAGCGCGGCGTTTCCTTGGGACCACCCTGCCCGGTTTTGCGTGGTGTTCGCAGAAACCCGCGTGTGACGGTGGCAAACAAAGGGACGACTGTAGCAGTGTCGGGAAAGCAGCTGCTCCCGGCCTGGAGCAGCTACCGCTAATTGGCCCTGGGCTTATTTTGTGTTCTTACATTGCCACCCTCTGACAGCCCGGTGGATTAAAGCCCCGCCCTTCAACCGACAGCTGGGGTTTGAGCCTGAACACAACACAGTGGAAGTGCATTGTTACTGACGCACTTTGACTTGAATCTTTAAGGTTCTTTAGCAAGTCTTCCTGGATATTTGTCCTGGATCTATTGCTTTATGAGAAAGATTTTCTTACAAGCTGATTTGGAGATGTGTAGCAGAGAGATAATTCAGCTCAGTGCAAAAACCTGTATCAGACTCCATGAGTGTCCCAGAGGAATCAGAGATGAGAAATGGTGTTATCCTGTGCCTGATAAACAAACTAAGGCATTGGCTATATAGATGTCATGCTTTGACTCCAGCCAGAAATGAAGCATGAAGCAGCCATTTGCTCACTATCCCTGTGTGGGATCTGGAAGAGAATCAGAAGAGTAAAATGTGGGAGAGAATCAGAAGACTGAAATATGAGAGAACTTGTGGGTTGAGATAAAGACAGTTTAGTAGATAAAGAAAAACAAGGACTTCATTCACCACTTCCCATGGGCAGGCAGGTGTTCAGCCATCCCCAGGAAAGCAGGGCTCTATCACTCAAGTGTTATACTTACTTGGGATGACAAACACCATCACTCTGAACGTCCTCGTCCCTTCTTCTTCCCTCAGCCTTATATACTGAGCATGATGCCATATGGTCCGGAATATCCCTTCAGTCAGTTGGGCTCAGCTGTCCTGGCTGTGTCCCCTCTCAAATTCTTGCACATCCCCAGACTATTCTTTGGTGGGGCAATATAAGAAGCAGAAAAAGCCTCGGGTCTGTGTAAGCTCTGTTCAGCAACAGCAAAAGTATTCCTGTGTTATCACCCCTGTTTTCAGCACAAATCCAAAATAAAGCCCCATACTAGCTGCTATGAAGAAAATTAACTCTACCCCAGCTAAAACCAGCACAACAGAATAAGTATTTATTGAGGATTCACCGAAGTGGGAATAACAAAATTTTGAGACAAAACTGCCCAAGTGCATTGTACACAGACATTTTGAATACTAATCCACGTACAAGAATAGCAGCCACTGCTGCATGATCACGTTGAAACTGTTTACTGTGTGTTGGGGGATACATTTTGTCATCCTGACCTACCTTCCCACAGAACTTGTCTGTGAAAACATAACATTTGTATCTGTGTGAATGTCAAATTACATAACACCTAAAGGGCACAAAATGCAGGGCACAAAGTAAACACTTATATCTGCTCATATGAAATGTGAAAAGTAATTTTACTTAATGATTACTTTCAGCTAGAATTGTTTACATCTGAGAGTGCAGTGCATGAAGGATAACTGAAAAGCAAAAAGCTATGCATATGTTTTTGAAATAGGTAGGATAATATATGCTGTGTATGGCATCTTACTTGATACCTTCTTAAATCATTGTATTAGTAGAAGAGAGGCATGGATAAACTGAAAAGAGCACAGCAGAGGTTTACCAAGACAGCTAGAGGCACAGAGCATCATGTACAATGAGAAGCTGAAGGAACTGCTTGGACAATGACCCACACAATCTGGTCTAATTTTGATGTTAGCCCTTCTGTCTTTCCAAGTTAGACCAGACAACTTCCAGAGGTCCTTGCCAATATATATTTTTCTGTGACTAGGGTGTATTTTCATGGGCATGTGGACCATGTTGTTCCACCTTGTGCATCTTGGACTTACTTCATAGCTTAAGTCCCTCCCTATCTCAGAGAAGAGTGATGCTGTGAGGCAAGTCCCTGTTTCAGCACCAGGAAAAAGGAGGAGCTTAAAACCTACCAAAAAAAGATTCACTGCAAATATGGAGTGTTGGTCATAAGAGAGAGGGCTCTTTGCTAGTTACTTTGTCAGGTTGTTTCACCAAAATGCAAAGTTTTACGTGTATGTTCTTCTGTCTAGAAAAGACAAATTATGCAGCTTTTTTAATGGTCACAGAAAAAGGCTAGAGAAAAAACTCTTTTAAAAGTGACATTTTTAATAATCTATTCATTATCAAGATACGAAGCTATGACACACAAAATTTGTTACATATTACAACTTTCACTTGGATGTCACCTTAACTTTGAGTAAATAAGATGGTGAATTTTGACTAGTGAATTTAGTAGCCATAGTTGTTACAACTCAGAAATAAATATTCTTCTGAATAATTGTTGAGGTTGGGGGGTTATGGGATTTTTTAAAATTTGTTTGGTTTGTTTGGGGTTTTTTTCTTTAATAATTCCTCCTCTGTGACTTTTTTATATCTTTGGAAAGAACACTTGAAGCATCAAAAAAGCATTCCTGGACAGAGTTTATATGAAACTTAAAAATAAAGGGAAAAGATTTTAAAAAGTATAGAATATAATTGTGAGACTCAAATTCTAAGAAGTGGCACAGTCCAGTAGTGAAGGATAAATAAATGCAACTACTAAAAATAGCATGATTTTCTTTGTTTATAAGAACAGGTGTTTCTGTTTATCCAAGAGAATAATGACTAGATTTTTTACACAATATTTGTTGCCACAGTATTTAAGTACAGCTGGGAAAATCCTCAATCACAGTTCCATTTATTTACCCATCTAACCTTATAGTTACTTCTAAAAAATTTTGTATACTGGAAAGCTTTTTAGGCATATTATCAGAAAAAAACACGTGCTGGGACACTGAACTTATAATCAATTCTACAGTTAACAAGAGAAAATTTGTCTGAAATGGGAAATGAATTTTACATCTTGAAACACCTATTAAGGGAACAAAATAAGCCTTCTAATTAAGAAATGTCAATGAATGATAAAAAATCAAATAAATAATGGAATAATTAGGGATAATAATATACAATATTTTAATGAATAATTTTAAAGAGAAATCAAAATGCATTTATTTAAAAATAATGCAGAATTAGAAAATACTTGTAAGACAGTTCTTAGTGACTGTCTTAAGCATTAGAACATGAAATAGTTATTCACATACCATATGCAAAATGCTTAGCTTCAGTATCAGCCTTCTTTGCAGCTAAAACTAAGCATCTGATTGTCTGTCATCTGTAGCTCAAAGACTACATGGTTCTCCATTTCTCAGTTTGAAATAAACACAGATTTATGAGGAAGAGCATATTAGCCAGGAGAAGACTGTGCAAATGATATCTCTGTTGTGGTAAACATGGCTGGAGGAATCCCTAGTGAGGGTAGAGAGCATTATGCTGAATAGATAGCCACGAATTAAGATCCTTCTCTCTCTTGCATTGTCTACAACTGACAAGACACAAGAAGAAGGAGGCAGGAAGTGATTTAGCTTCTTCTCCTCTGAGAAAATTAACCGTGAAGAAGCAAAGCTTGAGAAAACATGGGGAGGTGGGAGGAAATTGTTTCACTTTGCTTTTGTTTCTGACTATCCAAACGTATTTTAATTTGGACTAAATTAAATTAATTTTCCCCAAATTGATTTCATTTTGGCCATGATGATAACTGCCAACTGGTCTTCCTGTCCTTGCCTAGACCCACATGCTTTTCATCCTATTCTCTCTTCTTGTCCTGTTGCAGAGGGAAATAAAGAGAGTGGATGAATGGGTGCCTGACCACCATTCAAGGTCAACCCCTTGCAATCACAGAGGACAGCAATGTCGTACAAGAATAGTAAGCAATAAAAGAAACTGATCTAATCAGGACTAGGGTGCTACTGACACATTCATTCAAATAATTTATTCTGACATTAGTCTTCAGAAATAAAGAAATTACTTCTAAATATAATAAATATAGTAAATACATCATTTAAGTATATACATATAACATTTCATTATAATAAAATACAGCATTCTGGAGACACAAAGAGAAAAGGAAAAGGTTTTCAGATCAATAGCAAAATGATACTCATAACCAGAATAGAAAAAGAAAAAGGTGCAAGTCTAATGTAATTATTGGAATTGTTGTTTTCTGACATCCTATGATTTTTACTGCATAGTTTTAATATTGTATTGACTAGAGAAGTGAGAACTATATTTGCCTTGTTCCATCATGGACTTTTTTTTCTTTTTTTTCCTTTTTTTCTGAAGCTAAGTTGTCTAATTTTGTTGTCTTACCTAAGAAAATCTCTGGTCCAGAAAGCATTCATCATAGCAAAAATCAGTCCAAATTTCTCTTGCTTTGGAAAGCTATGAGCACGAGAAAGCAGAAGGTAATAGTGGAAACTGTTTTGCAACTGTAACTACAGTGGCCTAAATGAATGCCTGCTCTTATGTGCAAAGATGTCCCAGGTGAATAGGTCTGCTTTGGAAAGTACCATTGTGCTGAAATCCCAGGCAGCTGAACAAAATGTCCTCGGTGTTTTCACGGCAGACAGCGCATAGTCCCTGTGTTGTTCTGAAATGGGAGCGAGTAGGTGTACTCCAGGGTGCTCACATGGTTTCCTGTTTGGGGAGGTATTTGTCTGATGTTCATTTTAACATTCTGCTTTGGGTAATTTTTCTTCTAAATTCTCCAAAGCACATAATTAAGGAAGAGGGTTAACTGGTTAATTTAATTAAATTAAAAACTCTTTCTAAAGTGTGTGCCAGCTACCAAAAAGAAACATTTGGAAAAGTTTCAGTTTTATCCTTACTTTCTGGAGTGGGCATTCTTCCAGGCACTGAATCAAGAGGCAGAAAAACCTTCTCAGAAAACCTTATCGAGTCAGCACACATTCTTCTGCTCCCACATCAATGTCTCCCAGATGCCTTGAAGCATCAGTTTCAACAGCTTCCAACATAGTCCCCAAAACTGGCAATCTTTTGAAGATGTTAGGAGGAGGAGCACTGTTATAAAATCTATAGTAGTCTAGCCAGGGCTAGAGGATCCCACCACATTATGCCCTACACAAGGACAAGAAAGAGGCCTTGCTCTAGAAGAGCTAAAATCCAAGACTGACAAGAGCAAAATTATTTCCCTCAAGGGGCTTAACTGAAACAGAAAGTTTAAAAATCTGGAAGGACAGACAGGTATACTTCATTTCTGTGTTGTATATCACCTTAGGAAAGCACATGCAACTTTCCCCTCTAATGGGTGGAAGTGGTTCACAGCCTCCAGCTGTGACATGGGGACGTGTCCTGTAGGTACAGATGTGCTGATCTCCATCCACTGAGTGCACTCTTGGTAAGTTTGCAGATGACACTAAATTGGGTATTGATCTGCTGGAGGGCTGAAGGCTCTGCAGAGGAATTATAACAGGGTGGATTGATGAGCTGAAGCCAACGGTATGAGGTTCCACAAGACCAAGTGCCAGGTTTTGCACTTCAATCACCACAATCCTATGCAGAGCTACAGCCTGGGGGAAGAGTGGCTGGAAATTAGCCCAGTGGAAAAGGACCTGGAGGTGCTGGTTGACAGTGGCTGAACATGAGCCAGCGTGTGCCCAGGTGGCCAAGATGGCCAATGGCACCCTGGCTTTTTTCAAAAATAGTGTGGCCGGCAGAACCAGGGAAATTATTGGCCCCCTGTACTCAGCATTGGTGAGGCTGCACTTTGAGTGCTGTGTTCAGTTCCAGACCTCTCAATTCGGGAAGGAAATGAGGTGCTGGAGCAAGTCCAGAGAAGGGCAACAAAGCTGGTGAAGGGTCTGGAGCACAAGTCTGATGAGGAGTGGCTGAGGAAGTTGGGGCTGTTTAGTCTGGAGAGAAGGAGGCTCAGGTGAGACCTTATCGCTCTCTACAAGTACCTGAAAGGGTGTTGTAGCCGGGTGGTGGTTGGTCTCTTCTCCCAAGAAACGGGTGATAGGGTGAGGAGAAATGGCCTCAAGCTGCATCAGGGGAGTTTAATGTTGGACATGAGGAAGAATTTCTTCCCTGACAATGTTGTCAAGAATTGGAAGAGGCTGCCCAGTCACCATCCCTGGGTGTATTCAAGAAACAGCTGGATGTGGCACTTAGTGCTCTGGTCTAGTTGACTGGGTGGTGATTGCTCAAAGCTTGGATCAATGATCTTGGAGAACTTTTCCAACATGGAAGATTCTGTGATTTCATGATGCTATCTCTGTTTTTTCTCACAATTTCCAATTGCTGTACAGCATCCCAACTGAGCCCATGTCCAATCTGGGGCAAATTTTGAACAGCACCTCTGACTGGGAACATACAGCAGCATAGGCAGTGAACTTCAGAAGCAGGAATGGGGCAGCACTGACCTTATGTAACCTGAGCAGACCTTCACTGCTTGTGTTCTCTGCTGGAATGAGTCAGAGTGCCATTGGCATGAGCAATCCTCAAGTTAACCAATGGCACACATGGAAGGAGAGGGAGGATTCAGAAGTAAACAAATATTTAGGCAATGGAGCCTTTTAAAGTTCAAGATGCTTTGCTCATACTGTGTCTCAATGGGAAAGGAGGACTCAGCTGAGGCTTGAAGGAGATTAGACAGATAAAATTTGAAAAATGAATGGGAAAAATACGTCAAATCCAAGCAAATAGGACAAAGCAAAAAACTGTCAGACAGAAACAGAAGACCAGCAATTATCAGCATCAAAAATAACAAATAGGTAGTCAAAAACCAGACATAAGCAAAAAAAAACCATTCACACAGGCAGACTGAGTTCAACTTCCACAATTTTTCGCTACTTCTGGTGTGTCCCTATTAATCAGATTACAGCTGAACCAGTGTTCTGAGAAACCCAGTGAGGAGTTTCATGTCTCGGCTTGCTCCAGATGGTTGGATCACAAGGTTTGTTCCAGGGTGGGAAGTGTGCAAACTCATTTCCCATGAAAATGTGGCAATTCCACTCTGTGTGAAAATATCAGGAATCTATCTGTGATGCACAAGTCTCTTTCCTCCTGCACGCTTTTCCATGAGAGAGACTAAACCAGCTCCACATCTTTTAACAGTATACCCATCAGGTTCTTCCCATTGATACACGTATTTTGAGGATCAAAGATAGAATGTGAGAGAAAATATATTTATTTCACTTACAGTATCAAAATGTAATTCCTCTGACCTGTTCAAATATCTTAAAGGGATTTGTGTGACCTATATCTAACACCTGTTTTGTGCTTCAAGTGGACATTTTTATCCTTGGAAACCTCTAGCTTAAAGACTTGTATTTCAACACCAGCTGGAACAATAGCAAGCTCAAATACAACACACAGTTCAGTTTGGAAATTAAATTACTGATACCGGTCACGGTGTGGATGGGGAGCTATGAATATGCACTCATTCATGTTAGGATTACCTACAATACAAAAATTGCAAGGCAAAGATAAAAAAAGTTTCCTACTAGTTGGTTTATGTTGCAAAAGTTCTAGAAAAGGGGTTTTTTTCCAAAACATTGTCAGAAAATCAGCTTATTTTTTTGGCTACATCCATGTACTCCTTAATGCAATCTTTATTAGTGAAGGGAAATATATGATACCTGTCCCAGTGTGGGGGAAGCAGAAAAGTTAAGGGAAGAAGCAGCTGCCATCCAGGCCTCCCCTAAAAGGCTGTAGAATCATTATTTTGCAGAACAAGTTCCACTGCTGTTCAGATGAGATGTCAGAGCCAACACCACAGACTTTACTGGCATGAGCAAGGGGACAGTGCACACAGTGCTTGCACAGTCCATAAAGTGGTTGTATAGCAGCTCCTTTGGTTACTGGGGTGATGATATTAACTAGAAACATCAGCAGGCACTTTTAATTGGCAAAACAGTTTTCTATCCAAAACGTGGCTGACACCTTGCACTATTTCTACCTTCCAGGTAACCTCCTTACCTCCTTTCTTTCTCCTTTNTTTTTTTTTTTTTTTTTTTTTTTTTTTGTTCCTTTTTTTTTTTTTTTTGTTTTTTGTGGTCATCCCAAAACTTGCCTGGAAAGTCAGGGAGAAATACACCATTTAACGTGAGAGAGGTTCATGTCTGCAGTGCCACATTCTCCTGAATAAAAAAAAATAAAGGGATTGAGTCATTCTCAATGGAAAAAATGGTACAAATTTTGTGCCATGGTGGTGAGTTCAGTTTTTAAGTTTCTACAAGCAGTCCAATAGGGCTCTTGTGAACATCATTAGAAGCTTGAATAACTGTCTTATATCCATAATTCAGCAATTGATATTTCCCTATGTTTAAGAATTATTTAAACCAACACAGTTCATTGGGGAAAAAAGGAAAACGTGATAACACAGTGGCTACAGGAAAGAACTAGATGACAGCATGCAAGATTACGATTTTCTACCCCAATTTCCCACAGCCAAGGTAACTAACTGCTGTCTTCCCCTCATTCAGTGTCTAGCTTGACAGGATTCCCTGTGGATCATTTTATAGAGCTCCATGGGTGATTTCAGCTGAAGTGACACAAATTCAGTGATACACCTGGCACAGCGGCTGCTCTGCTCTGGCCTGCTGGTGTTCTCGTTCAGACCCTGAACTGTGGACACATCTCCCACACACCCTCCAAGGTTTCAGATGTTTTTCAGAATAGAATTAAAGGTCCTTAGTAAGCCCTCTGCCTACAAGAGAAACACTTTCCTAGTCAAATGTCATTCTTTTTCTCCTAAGCCATCTCCAGCACACCCAGGGCCTCCCCTATCCTCGGCATGTTTGCATGTACACTTTTAAACATGAATGCCAACCTTATATTCTCTTCAACAGTAATATTTCATAGCTTATTTTTAAACAGAAAATTTATAAACTGTTACATAACTGACATGCAACGGAGGCCTGGCCCATCCAGCAATTCCCTCTTTTTCAAAAGCAGATGCAGGCAGAGCATTCATCAGCTTGGCAGGAGCCTCTGTACCTCTCCAGGTGTTCTGGGCTGCTTTTCTCCTACTTCAATATTGGGTATTAAGGGTAACCTCATCCTCTTTATGGCTTCAGACCACCGGGTTTACAGCAATTTATGGCAGCTTTAGTGCCTCAAAGATAAATTATAGGAAGTAACATAAACAAGTGATTCCTTGCATTCCTATGTGCTCTGTAAGTGGCAGGGGTGAAGGCTGTCCAGAGGCAGAAAAAGTACGTGGATTACAGTCTTGCTTGCTCACAGGAGCAAACCAGACTTTGTCACCTGTAAAGTAGCCGCTAACTTGAGAAAAAATTCAACAGTTCCAGAAACAATTAGTACTTCTTAACCCCCTTTGCATGGTGAGGGCAAAAAATAAGGACTAAAGTAGTAAACAGTCCCACCCCCACCCCACCCCCAGCCTGCAGCAGAGTGAACAGAGGGATTACAAGGGAGAAACAGAAAGTCCAGGTCTCCCTGGGCCACTGACTTAACAGTTGTCTATGTGATTGTGGTTTCCAGTACAGAATCAAAATAGTTACTAGTAGTAACTCGTTGTAAACATTTGAGAACCTGATGGTAATGAACTCACTCTCCAACTAACAAACAATAGAGTCATCAAGTACTACAATTTCAGCCCTGTAAATACAACATCAGTGAATATCGGTGAGCTGCTTCAATCCAAACACCTCACTCTGGGCTAATACCATTCTTTAGAAAACAAACACATGCAGATGGGATTTGTTGTCAGAATAGGATCAGGATTGTAAATGAGTGAGGTCATTCCCAGTAATGCTGCTGTTGTAGGAGCAGGTCCTTGGTAGTTGCTGGGAGCAGCAGGTTGTTTATTATCAAATAAACACATAACGTTAGTCTTCCTCTGTTTGAAGAAAAGAGAACACACAGCATTTAGTGAAAGAGTAATGTAGATTACTTTTCAAACCTGTAAGGGAAATCTCTCTTCTTTTATAATGAATTTGCATAATAAGAACAATTCTTTTGCCAAGGAGTAATAAATACAAATCTGCTGTGACACAGGACTTCTACTTCCTTCCTCTCATTATAATCTTCTCAGGAAATTGAGCCTTGTTACACATGGAAGCAGCGGAGCACAGCAAGGTGAAGTGACCTCCCAAGGAAACACGTGTCAGGGTTAGTGGCAAAAGCAGACTCCCACTTGTCCTGAGGCACACTCCCTCTATTTATCGTGTTACAGTGTGGAAATTCTTTGATAACTAACAGTTAAAGATGGCCGGAAGAAGTAAGAATACCCATGCCCGTGGAGTATTTTAATTCACTAATGGTGTACAATGAAAAATTTTCCTTTTATCAAGACAAAAATGAAAGCAGATAAATATCCCATAGAAAAGACCAGAAGTAGGTGACGCAGTGCCCTGTGTGCCCGGAGTCCAGGTCACCACGCCGTGAGGGAAGGCTCCTTCTGTGGGAGGATCCCTGTAGGCTGCTAGGTGGGAGAACCGAGGCCACGTAGAGGCTGCTGTTAGGCTGCCCACAGGCTAGCAAAAAGAACAGGGCGGACTCTGACCAAGCTAAGTACCAGAAGAATTTATTCTGATGGGAGCTTGGGTCAGAAGACAAGAAACAATAAGGAACATAAGCTGATAAGGGTCTCAGGGAGTGGGTGGAGTAAAGGATAAGGTCCAATGGGATGGGAGTAAGGAGGGATTTACAACATAACATACAAATCAGATAACCAATAACAATGACAAAGAGGTGTGTCCATAAAAGGGGATCCAATCATAAACAAGGCAGCACAGAACTTTCCTGAACAAGGGGAAGAACTGGGGAGATTGACAAGGGTAAGAGAGGTAGGGACGAGCAAGGAAAGGGAGGGGAAAGCTGTCAATAAACTTAGAACAAACCATACACATTAGGGGGGAAAATCTTGGAATGAACCATTACAAAGAACTTAATGAACTGAACATACAAATAACTTCCTACAACAAGTAGGTTTCCAACTAGCTCAAGAAGATTCATGTCCTGTGAACCCAGGAGAGCATACAAGTTTCAGATTTACCTCTCCATCCAGTTCACTTTACCATTTTTCCTTATTTCTTAAATATGTTTCATAATAAAAAGATGTTTGTTTGTTTGTTTGTTTTTCCAAACAGAACGGTTAAGCTGAAACCAAAAGAAGTTTGTGTCTTTGATAAAAATGTGCTGTATGAACATGGGGTACAAAAGTCCCTGTCCCAAGAACATATGGTTGATCAGGATTCTGTTATCAGACCTGTGTCCTTTATGATCAGTTACCTAGACAGATATTTTATGGTATATGTATCTGTTGGTAGCTACCTGCTTTAAAAATTAGCTCAATTATTCCTGGGTTCACCTGACCTGATTTAATGGATGAGTCAATGAAAGACAGGTGATATAAGGGAGCAAATGTTTTCATTGTGTGCCTCTCTCCCCACCTGCTGTTGAGGGAGCCAAGTGACTCCACTTCTAATTTTATGTCCCATACTGTACGCAGATGTACATGAGCTGTAACTGTGCCCAAATGTCCAAATTACACGGACTGGATTCTGACTCCAGCAGATTGTCACACAGAAACAAGACGGCATCAAGATTTTAAGGAAGGGTGTAAAATATATTTAGATTCACTGAGGAGAGGAATTTAGCTGAGTTTTCCCATGAACAGTATCCCTCCAGATACTCAATTTCTTTCTCAAAATTTACGTGGAGACTCAACTATGACAAAAAGATGTATTGGCTAGCAGCATCATGCACGTGGAAGGGTCTAAGCTGAGACTGCCTTTTTGTGTGCCTGTCCAGACTTTCTGGTGCAAAGGACTGTACAAAAGTTAGTTTTTTCCAGGAGGGACATTGATGAACTCTGCCCAGACCTCTTGGAAACTCATATAACATACTTCAAATGGGTGCAGCACATTCTCCTATTCCATTCCATATCTGGCTGGATCTGTTACAGACTGTCTTCATTCTTTCTTACATCCAAATATGTCCAAGAGTGGCCTCAGAGTGGATGCAGCTATCAGCTCTCTTTAAAGAATGATAGAAAACGAAGGTTTCTGAATGACCCTGTTTCTTCCAAAATTGTACAAGGGCACACTGTAAAGCTGGCTGTACTTAATATTATGAATGCCAGTGGAACGGTAAGATTTTTCTACTGCCTTCAAGGGGAGTAACGGTTGAACTCAGACTGAGAGAGGGAGGCAAAGCCAGAGAGATGCAGAGACAAGACCTCGCTTGAGGAATGACTGACAAAGAGATTGAAGGGAAGCTGTGAACTTCTGTCAAAAGATTATTCTGTGAAATAGGACCTTTCCTGCTTGTAACTAGTAATGCCAACAGATTTACAGATCATATATAAATTCTCTCCATGATAGGCGCAGGGCCAGTTCCAGGCTTAGTATCTTGAGAAATTAGTATTCTGACACTTTAACAGCCATGAGATCTGACTGGGGGAGGAAAAGGCAGGGCAGAACAGACAGACAGCTGTCAGGACATCAACGAGTGCCAGGCTATCTGCCTCTGAAGAGGACAGGCACCCTTATTTCCCATCACCAGCCCATAGCTGACAAAAACCTGCACCTTCTAAGCCCGGTGTGAGTCAATGGGGATTTTGAGGTTTGGCTGCCAGCACAGCATGTAGCCAGCACTCAGATTGTTTTGCTGTCCTCCGGAAGTGCATCACTTTCCGAAATTCCATGCTCTGACCAAGCCTAGTCTCAGCCTTGGTGCTCTGTACACTGTCTCCATACATATCTTTTTTTAGTAACATTTAACTTCAGCTGTTTGATTTGTTAAAGTGGTATCAGATCTGTCTTTTACAGACCATAGAATTGAGAAGGGACCTTGATGAAAATCCAGCCTACATCTGCAGAAAGAAGTCATTCTGCACTGCTATACAAGGTATGGTGAACACGGGGCATGCAAAAACAAAGTGATCTTAGAAAGGTTTGGGTTGGAAGAGACCTTACAGATCATCCAGTTCTAATCCTCCCGCCACAGACATTACACTAGACCAGATAAAAATATCAAAGAATTATCTCATTATATATTTTGAAGAACACTTTGAAGTGGTTGGCTGTCAAAGTGATCAATTTGAACATTAAAAAAAAATTAATTCTCTGGTGTCAGGATTATTCAAACACTGGCTGGAAAAATTTGCTACTACCTAAAATTAATTTAGTTCAAAATAAACAGTACAGAGGTTTTGGAGTCACCACAGTAAAAAACAAACATCAGTTAATAACATTTGCAAAACGAGGATCTGTCCTGAAGAAAGACTGAAAAAGATAATTCCTTTTACATGGGGAACTAAGCGCAACATCATTAAATCATAAATTCACCAATAAAAGTCAATTTGGACAGTATTATTGAGGAGGAATGGGGAGAGAGGGGTGTACATGCCCAATGCTGCTGAGAGCATGAGAGCAGGAGTCCCCTTTCATTTTATCGTGCTGCACACTATCCCATGCAGCAGAGTTCATCTGCTACACAGATGACATTTCCTGCATATATTCTCATATTCCAGTGGCCGAAGAAAGTAGATGCAGCCAGCCAGCAGAGTCCAGAGGTAGCTTTGTCCTTCTGTCCCAGACACAGCTAGAATATATAGCTCTTAGATTTTTTTATCTGATGTAATAGAAAGAGGATGCAAAGAAAGAAGATAAAACTGGATGTTAGATTTACTCTAAATATGACATGCATAAGGTCAATGACACCATAATTCATTAAATATAAATTCTGCAGTGATCTGTAAAGGTTATTACCTCATGATATGCCCTATATATTACATGTAACTCATTAGTCATCCACTTTTGGAATCCAACCATTTATTCATAGAATGCTGGAAAAATTCAGTCCTAGAGGATAGGGGAAAGAAGAATTAAATGCTGGAAGTTTGCTGTTAATGTCAAGAGTGTTAGCAATATAATACTCATGTATCTTATACCTTTGTCTGTTTTTTTCTATCATCTAATTTTCTGTTGTATTTTGCAGTGACAAATTTCTTTTATTTATAAGGTTTCAATGCCCTCATATGTGCATGTTTTCCCGTGTGTGTGTACCTTTTATTGTTAATGTGAGATCAGTTTGTGGGAAAACAGGAGTGGTCACACAGTTCTGAACCCCATGATGGGTTCAAATCTCACAGAAAATTACTACCTTGCAAGATGAGGCACATTTACACAACAGCAGCACCATTGTCTCTTCACTTATTATTTTAACTTACTAAAAAAGGGTCACATGCTTGCTATCTAGCCCATCCTTTGGGTAAAGATTCTGCACTGTGGACAACAAAAACTATATATACATACATACATGTATATATTTATGTATGTATGTGTGTGTATATATAGATACATTTTATTATTATTTTCATATGCACTACACATTCAAAAGAAACTTAGGCCATAATGGTTTTATAGCAGGTCTGCTTCTGGATTATCCTCTGATTCAGTGCATTTGAAATAATGTAAACAACACAGTATTTTCAGAAGTCTTGACAAGAGCATCAGTTTTAAATTAACGTTTGGAGGGCAAACCATTTATGATGAACACAGTGAAGCATTCAAAACTATTGGATTATGTGACAAGATGGGGAAAAAAGAATATGATCACCAATTTTTTTTTCCAGGTATTTTGCCAGACTGATCTTCTTGAAATACGGTCAAGGGTTAATATGGCTGTATCTCAAATCTTGTTTCAAAATTGGGACATTTCATGGTTTTTTTTGCCTAAGGACACACTTAGAAGTATCCTGCTAACTGTTTGCCTAACATCTTGGAGTAAGAGTCAGTTTTGTCACAAATGTAATTTTGCAATACCAAAATATTGAAAAAGAAAATACTAATGACATTTGATGACTATGGGTAACACACCAACCTTTCCATGTACAGAGTTTCCTAGCATTTACTTCAATGGCCCATTTTTTCTGTCAGATATATACCATGAGCTTTACTATTGCATTTAAATTTCTCTCAATTTCTCTGCAAAAGAAATGCAATTCTATGAGAATCTGAGAAAGTTATAATTCTGATGAAAAGATTTCCCTCGTTTACCTTTCTGTTAACTTTTTTATATTTGACACCGAGTTGTGAAAGATCAATGATAGAGCTTTGGGCTCAATTATGCCATCAGATAAGCAGTATATCTCTAAGAGTCTCTA
This sequence comes from Picathartes gymnocephalus, assembly GCA_013390045.1. Taxonomy (NCBI): domain Eukaryota; kingdom Metazoa; phylum Chordata; class Aves; order Passeriformes; family Picathartidae; genus Picathartes; species Picathartes gymnocephalus. The sequence continues at coordinate 32,902 of WEKY01024109.1, forward strand.
GATAATTTATATACAAGAGATGCTTAAATTGGTCCTCTTGTGTAACTTAACATGCCAACATATTAGTTAACATGAAAGTTCTGCCGTTGGGAAGAACGTCAATCAAATCAAGAAGATCAAGAAGATCTTGCAGAAAGCAAGAACAGATGGTAGGTGATGAGTGCTGATTTTGGAAAACAGAGAAAATAATGTAAAAAAGAGTTTTTCCCTACTAAGCAAACTACTTTTTTTTCTGTTTGTCACTGTTTGATATGTAAGCAGTTTTTCCTGTTAGGTATGTCCTTTGAAATTGATGGGTTAAACACAGTTTCCTCATCAACCACTCAGAAGTACCTAGATTACAGATTAAAATGACTATGAAAATTGTACATGTGGGTAAGTATGTGATACTGAAATATGCAAGAACAGAGGTAGCTTTTTCATGTCATTCTTAGGGCATTGCTGCCAGGAATCCTCAAAATTGGGAGTGTCAAGTATTATTCAAGCAAAATACAAAATAAATTAATTCAGAGTGAGAAGTGCATTTTGTAAACAGTTTCTACTTGTCTAAAACTTCACATGAATTTCAATTTTAAGGTTATAGATTTGTGAATTTCCTTCAGACACTGCATAAATTATGAAAAATCTCAAAATTTGGTATAGATCATGATGTATGTTTGTGGATATTACATGATAATACTCTGCTGTGAATGAGAGAAATCAGAAAGGAATGCTCTTTATTGTCCAACAAGTCTGTTTTTCATTCTCTTCCTCTTTCTTCTCCAAATAACAAAGAAGAGAATCCTAGGTTCAATAAAAAGAGCTGGAAGCTACACGATCTGATCTTCATTATTAATTGCTATGCAAATTTTTTCTTGATTATTTGTACATGTTGTTTGCTATGGCCCAAATTTCCTTTAAGCCAATACCTGCCATACTGGCTTTCACTCTAAATCCCTCCTTTAATGTGGCACACCTTGTGAGGAAGGTGTTGCAGAAGTGTAAAGACAGCCCAAGAACCCCAGACTGAAGCTTCAGGTGTCAGCTGCTATGGGGTAACAGATCAATAATGCACTGTGTTGTTAGACAGATTGCTTAAATCTCAGGTAAGAGTGATGTGAATGTTTCAACAAATACCAGTAACATGTAGGAAAAGAAAAAGCTGTTATGAATAGCCATAAAGTCATGGATATTTCAAACTTCACACAGCCAGTAAAAAAAAAATCTGTACTATTTCTGAAAACAAGAGATAATAAAAGCACCATCTCAGTGGAAGAGAAAGTTTGTCTTTGAAAAATAATAGGCTGTGAACAAACACTTAAGGAGATTTGGAACATTGTGTTTGTACTTCCACCAAATATTTAGCAAAGGGTCTGAGAAGCACTACAAACTGGCTTAAACAAATTCAGGCAAATTTCAACCGAGTCAGAAATCAATAATGTTCTTCCAATATTTGAAAAGAATAAGGGGTATTTATTATCTGTAGATTGATTCCATGTGGAATTATTAAGTGGTTAATTGGAGATTCAGCAAAGAATTTAAGGTTATAAATATAAGCAAGAACAGTTAGTATATTTATTTCTGTGTCTGCCTGACCTAAAAATCTTGTTATATTTTCTGGAAACATTTTAAATCTAGCTAGAAAATGTAACTGAGTTCTTATTGTAACCCTGGATTTTTCTGAGTTGACTTAGTACCTGGACATTTGATTTAAAAAACATTTGCTGTACATGGCACTGGCAAAGTATATGTTTGAGAGACTAAAAGCATTGGCTAACCGAAAAATCCTAGAACACAGTCAGTGTGAAGTCATTGATGAGTAGGACATTTTCTAGTAAAATCCTCCAGATATTGCTTGGTCCTGTGCTCTTTTACCAGTGATGTGAACAGGGATCAATTGCATTTTCTGGCCTATCTAGAGGACTCAGTAATTGAAAGCATACTATATAACTGGGGAGACAAATCACTGTTGAAGAATAATCTCATATGCCTAAAAAGTCACAAACAAGGAAAATGAGTTTTAATTAGACCCATAACCAGTTCATTATTGGAAGTGGTGGTCTCACCATATCTTGAAGTGGTCACTTCAAACATTTTCATAGATTTCATTTGGTTTCTTCAGAAAATCCTTAAAAACGTGAATTCAAACATTTATGCAGCATGGTCATGACAATTTGTCTTGGAAATATCTAATTACGGGAACCTGTGAGTCCATCTTTTTGGGGAGAAAGTGAAACCTGCACTGCCTTTCAGGTTCTCGTCATTCCTGAATCTCTGTAGTATGAAATGTCTGTAACCCATCTATCCTAAAACATCCTGGAGACATTGTGTTTCCTCAGATAGTTAGAGGTACTGTGATTTTACCACTTGATGGATGAGCAGCAACTAGCCTTGCAGACCACAAGAGGAAAAGCTGAGGAAGCAAGAGCCATAAAGGATGTGACTCAAGTAGAATAAGTTCACTCTCAGGTGTCTGTTTTTGCAGCCTCATGGAACTCTCCAGAACAAACCAATGACCATATTTCGGTATTTCCACAGCTGAGGTGTGCAGGGCTGTGACAGGAAGGGTGCACGGGAGCAGCAGGAACACTGTGAGTGGTGTGAGAGGCCAGCAGACACCTGTGACACGGTGTGGGACGCAGCCACCGCCAGCACTGGGAGCTCGTCCCAGCGAGCCACGGCTGCACACCTTGGGCCGCCCTTCACACGGATCCACGCCCCAGCTGAGTGCACAGAGCGCATCAGACAAACAACTGGCCTCCAGTTCTGCACAGCCGTTCTACAGCCTGCCATTGCCAGCCTGGATCTCAGGCTTTCTTTTGGTCTTTCCTGCTTTCCTGCCTAAAGATGATAGCTGGTGGGTTGTGTGAAGCATATCCAGACAAAAATTAGACAAAAATAGCATTGGATCCAATCTGTTCTCAGAAACCCAAGTACTGGTTGAAAAAAAAAAAAGAAAAAACGTAAAAACAACTGGAAAAATATTTTCCTCCTGAAGTCTCTTTCAACTAACTTGTTTGCATGTAGTAATAGCAGATAAAAATTCAGGCTGAAGCGTAGCTTTGAAGTTGGCAGCATCTCTCAAGTTTAATTTTTTTTTCCCTTGTAGTATCAGAGACTTTGATTTGGAATGTACACAACAAAGGTATAATCTTTCAGATTCAGATTAAAGAAAAACAAAAACACAATTCTTGTCATGTGAAGCCGTAATATTGTCCAGGCTTTCGCTTTTGTATCATCCAGAGTTGGTCACCAGGGATACAAATTACAAAGCTCTAAATCCTACAGCCAATCGCTGTGCCTTTTAAGGGGGTGTTGGTTTCACGTGCTGAAGTGTGTGCACCAGTTTATAGCAGCTAAGAAAAGCTCCTTTCTGCTTGCCATAAACTGAGCTGACTCAAGTCATTACAGTAAAGTGGTTGTTTAAAGTGGGTTTCTCCAAATGTGGCATCTTGCTCAACATCTGGTTGTAGTTAACTTCTCTTCTGAGGTTTATGTGTAAATTGTTGTGTTCAATCTGTATTAAATTTCAAAACAGGGCTGAGTGTAAAGTTAGAAGTTCACCTTATTTGTACAAAGAAAATGACTACAAAACAAATGTTATTGGCCAGTTCACGCTTGGAGAATTAGGTGCTATCTCATGGCAATTTTTGTCCTAAATCTGATGCTTGTGATTTTTGCTAGAAATGCTCATTTAAGTATCCTTTCTAACCATGCCTAAGGGTGCATTGAGGTCAGCTTGCCCTGAGATCTGTTATGCACCATGTTACACAAAGTAAGTTTTCATATACTGTGACTGCATGTAACTTCTTTTCCGAGAGAATCAGAAACCAGCATTTTTATGAAATAAATTTAAAGCACAATGATTTATTTCAAATTTTTATGTAATTAACCATAGTATGTTTTTATGGGAATCCCATTATGTATAACAGTTTAATAACTGATTTCATCTTGTAAAAAGTTAAACATAATGCATATATTCACACCTTCTTCAGCTGGTTTAAGGCAGATAAGAAAACAGAATATAGCCTTTTAATGTACAATCTCATCCCACTCCTGTACTGGCTGTTGTGCAGTTTTTAGTGATCTCAGCATTACGACACTTCATCTCATCCAGACAGCTCATCACTCTTGTTCAAGTGGACTGGCCTTAACCTAATGAAGCAACAGATACTCAACTGCAATTAAACCAGCCCCTCCAAAAGATATTATATTTTTCCTAAAAGAATTCAAAAGCATGTTCTCACAAATTTCATATCCATACACATGCTTCACAAGGTAGATTTTCAATAATCCTTAATATCAGACAGGTCTTTCAGTTGCAAGCAGAAGTTTACTTGTTAATTAAATATTTTATTAAGAATGTGGTGTTTTGTTGGTACTCTCTCCTACAGAATTCTTTTCTAAAAAGAGGTCTTGTAAGAACTGTCTTCATAAAATATGTGGCTGATCTGCTGGGTAGAAATAGACAGATACAGTAGACTGTACCATAAGAAATGTCTGTGTCGGGGTTTGTTTGGTTTTATTTTACTTCCAGCTCATTACTATGAGAAAGCAGCAGCTTGAGCTTGATGCGATTGCTCTGGTGATTTTTCTAGAGCTATTACCATTATTGAAATTAGACCCGCTATTTCCCCCAAGCATATGCCTGAATAGCTGAAAGATCTGTGCATCAGAGCGGAATTTAAAAAGGGGTAGAACAATATTTAAAATGCTGCATAGAGTAGGGGATTTTTTTTTTTTTTGCCTTCTCCTATAATAAGGTAAGGTCAGTAAAGAGACAAATATATTTTTTGTCTTAACCAGAGGTGAAACCAGGTATAGATGCGACTTGGGCTACAGTGATCAATCCTGACAGAATGTTTACGTTTTTGGAATCTGTAGTTACTCACTTCTAGAATAACATTGTAGAATTAAATCTGATTCTCCAAATTTTATGGAAGAATGACACCAGTGTATGAGCTCCAGAATGTCTGCAAGTGCAGGAAGTGTCAGATCATCTTGTTCTTCAGACTATAAACAAAAATCACTATGTCTGAGAGTAGCTTAAAAATAGAAAAAGGTTCTACATAATTGTAGGCTTTTACAACTGACAAAATATTGTTCATTTTAATTAACCTCTCTCCTACACTGTCTCCTGAAAATATCCTATCTGAGACCTTAGTCATCTGCCTAAAAAGAAGCAAAATATTAAACCTACAATTTCACATTATGAACGTAACCTTCTACAAAAACATATTGAACAAGTGCGTAACACTGCAAAATATTTTGCTGGCAAGGAATACCTACTTGTCCACAGTATTTTCATGTGGAATAACCTGAAATTTGAGGTAAAAAAGGGGTTCTCAGATGAATACCCTGTGATGGAAGAGAATATAAATCTGATCTGTAAACTGATCAAGGGCTTAGCTTTGGTGTATCACCAGGTTAAAACACAAGCTGTAATGAAGGTACACTACTCACTACAGTATTATTCAGAATGCAGCATAAGAGGGGCAGGACATAGTTTATGGTTCTTTCAGGAGTTCGTGAGAAGGTGCCATAACCAGACAGTATAGCATAAATTAAATATTTGGCCTATAGATTTTATTTGAATACTCTGGGGTTTTTTTTATTTCATTGTCCAAAGGAAAAGAAAATCAGATAAATAGTGAGGGGAAAAAAATCTTTCCATTTTCTATTGCTTCTGTACTGAACATCACAGCTACAGAAAACTGTTAGAATATTCTATCCCTCTGCATAAAATCATGATTTTTGTCTGTTACACAGTAAGTATTCTGTTTAATCTAGTCTGTGTATGTCAATCAGAAAGGCTTTCACCATTTCCTTTGGGAAAATTCTACATAGACTTGTAAATTTTACTGTCACATAGGTTATCCAGACAGTTAACTTTCGTCCTTCCATAAATCCATGCAGTTACTTATGTTTCTGCTCTCCTTCAGTCTCCTTAACTGATTTGTGCCCATTATTGAGAAAGCCTTTAGAAATTTGCAGAGAGCTAAACATCTGCTCCTTCCTCCTGCCAGTGAGAATTTTCTGCTATCAGTGATGCTTCTGAAAGCAGCCTTTTCAGAAGTAAATTTGCAATACGTTGGTGATTAAATTGCATGTCGTTGTATCAGCATACCTGTGACCCTCAGCTGTTCCTGCATCCTGTTGTCCTAGAGGCTATATGGACATGATGTTGGACATGAAACCAGAGCCAAGGATTTTTCACAATCAGTGGAACTTCTCAGCTTGTACTTTACTAACGTGACTTGGTACATCTAGGAAGTTATTCTCTGGATCATTATCCCCTTTATGAAGTGAAGGAGACCACAGTAGACAAGTTATACCTTCAATTTGGATCAGTGCTGAGGGAAACTTCATCACTTCTGACAGAAGCAGGAAAGGACAAGTGTAGGAACACAGGGCTCCTGACCACCCTGGTAAACTCTGGAGTTGAAGTTGTCACCTCATGTGGTTTGGTTGGGTTTATTGTTTTGGTTTGGGTTGGGGTTTTTTGTTAGTAGGAATTGGTATCTTTGCTGATAAAGCTCTATTCTCAATGAAAAATGATGGACAAAATGTCCTCCCATGCCGAATTCCCCCACCTATCCCCTCCCAGCCCAGAGCATACAAACTGCTATTAGTTATTGCAAAGGTGTGACTAATGCCATAAACAGTGAGTGCGAGGGTGGAAGGGTCTGATCCCAGGTTCCAAAGCCTGCGTTGCAGGCTAGTGCCAGCCTCAGTAGCAGAAAGATGAAAGGAACTGCTCCATCAAGTCCTTCTGGGGCAATGGGGAGCATAGTGTTGCACTCCCAAAATGAACCTGTGGGAGCTGGTGCAGCCAAGAGCACCACAGGCACCCAGCTAGTGGGTCACACCAGCCCTTGGGAGGCTGTCTCTGCACTTCTCTTTCTGTTGGGTCTTCTCCTTTCTGTTGTCTCATTCAGTCCAGTCCTGCTTTCCCATGTTAGGAACAAGTGGCTGTTTGCCTCTTTCCTTGTCTTGGTCTTGCCTCAAGCACACAGGGGTTTTCCACCCCTGATGCTAATGGTCAATTTTATTTGCTATTCCCTTTCCTGTTGAACACAACATCTCCCAGGACTTGCTCTAAACAGCAGTGCTGAGAGATTTCAAGCCAACATAAAACCTTTGAGAGGTCTGAGATCACAGTCAAATGAGAAAGGGTGAGCTCTAATCTCTAAGCCTTAGCGGGACCCCTTGAAACTCTCACACCTACAACTCTCATCTAGCTACAAACGCACAGGAAATGTGATGTCAGGCCTGACCGCCGTGCTTATGTGACTAGTTAACGTTTTTTTCATTATAAACCATTATTTCTCATGGGATCCATAATGATTTAATCAGCTAATAGGATTTGGGGTTTTTTTTTTTTTCCCTTGTTAATACCATGTCTCACTATGTCAATTGGAAAAAAAAAATTACTTCAATCATACAATATAGAGCTGTTAAAAAATTGCTATGCAAACTTTGCTGGGAGAAAAAGTCTTGAGGGGGGAAATAATACTATGAAAGTAAATCATAAATTTATATTGAAAAACAGCACAGAAATCAAAGAAATAACCTGTATTCTTTTTGTGACACATTTTTTGTGCATAATTTTTAAGATATAGTCTTGAAATCTGGTATCAGCATTACCATCTTTCAGTGGTTTTAGTTGGGTTTTTTTCTTCCAGCTTTTTATTTCTTTTTCTAATTATCTGAAACAGAACCAGGAAAAACTTTTCATAATTTCATCATAAATAATCTAATAGAAGGGTTTACCTCAGTGCAAATTGCCTACTTGCACCATTTTAATCTGACACACTGCTCAAAATATTTTTTAAAGCCAGCTGAGGGAATGGAATAGGTACATTTCTTTGCAGCAATGAGTCAGTGGAAAGAGACACAGGCACTGCAGGGGAAACAACTTACATGTTTCATTGCCTTTTGAGCAGGTGTTAGCCATCTTGTGGAGATTACAAACTTGATAGCCCACCTCCACATTAACCAGGTACAGAGCTCTTTCTAGAAACATTCTGATCATTTTTCAGTGTGAGGATCTTTTCTATTAGCTTTATGGTCACTTCTTATCTCTCATGATTGAACAGAACACCTCTGAACTTATAACACCTGAAAGATGACAGTAATATGTCTTCTGCAAATGATATACTTTGGATATCTGTGCACTTCCTGCTTTAAAAGGAAATGCTCACAAAGGCAACAAATCATAGGAATTTTCTGGTTTAAATAAAATTCTCCATCTTCAGGATTCCAAGGAAATGTGCTGACGTAAATCCATGGCTTCCCCAGAGCACTGCAAAAATGAATGACAACATACAGTAAAGCTTGATATATATTCTAAACTCTCTGCCTTCACTCCATGGAAGGTTGCATTTCTACTCCCAGTCCAATAAATATGAATAATTTGATTATCTGTGCATATGCAAAATCCCACTGGGAGTCAATGCAAACATAAATATCCCCATGTGTTTTCTAGCATGTGAAGCTCTGCTCAGATCCATGTGCGGCCAAAAAAAAATTTGAGAAAGAGGTAGTAATTCTAAACCTAAACCAGAAATTAATCCATCTGTTTCATATACCAAGTGGCAACTGCCCTTATTCATGAGAAGAAGAGCATTCCAATGCCATCATACACTGTGCTATGGACAAGATCTTGCTCTCCACTGTGGTTTTCACTGAAAACTGTAAAAGATGCTGGAAAAAAATGATAAATGTGCTATTTTGAAATCCTTAATTTATTAAACAGCTAAGAAAATACTTTGTAGTTAAAAGTAGATATATTCATATCTACCTACTTTTAGTGAGAGAAGAATGCTTTGCCAAGTATTTCTTAGCAGACAAAAAGAATCGTATTTTGACCTTCAGTTCAACATTCCCATGCTTTCATTGCTTACAGCAGGCCTTTGAAATTCATCTAAAAGAAAGCTCTGAAGATGAATACCTCTAGTGTCTCTCATGAAATTCCATTTGTCTATGTCCCAGGTACATATGTGGTGTCATTCCCATCTGTCAGCAAAGCCATGGCAGCATGCCAAAATAACAACTGAAGAGGAACGCTCAGACACACAACAAAATAACCAGAAACACCTTCTTCACCAGGAGCTCTGTGCAGGAAACCTTCCTTAGTAAAGAGCAGGGAGGGAAATATAAACCACCTTCCCTTCCTTGCAGAGTTTCCCTCAGATGTGTTGCATGGCCTCAGGGTCTCATTCTCAGCTTTGAAGGAGCCATGTGAACAAGGAGTTTTCCCACCATCTCCATATAAGCAGAGACCCAAAGCTGGATTTTTCAAATATTTCACAAAGTCGGTACAAGGCCCAAATATATCTTCCCTTGCTAAGATATTCCTCCAGACAGCTGCAGTAGTTACTCAGAGCTCAGGCTAAATGTGGACACTCAGACCTTGATAACACTGATAACATTTGATAATAACATTGCCACATATACTGACAACAGAACTATTGTCAACCTGTGAGAAACCTAGGAGCCGTATCTGACAACATTAAAATATGACACTTGTTGAAAAGTCAAAAATCTGTCAGCTAAAAAAGGATAAAATTAAGATCATCTGACATTTTACTTCAGTCCTCTTGTACCTGTAGCTGAGACAATCCTTCATGACATGGCATGGTGAATTCAGGAGTCTCCAAGAGTCTCTCTCCTTTTGCTGCACAGGTGAGACAGTGCAAAGGATGTCTGAGTCTGTGATGACCATAGCTGTTACCAAAGGTTTCCCTGGCACATTTCTTCCAGAAGGCTGGAAGGATTCTCCAGGAGGAAATGGTCACTTTTGTGGCTCCTGTAGATACTTCCATACAGAAGAGTTCAGTGTCTGGAGATCTACAATCAGGCACGTGGGAAGCTGCTCTGGCAAGGGCTTCACAAGGACCTCTTTCTGAAAAAAGCTCAGTAACAGTGGTTATTGTTGAGCATTTTGGGATAAAATAACACATTCCCATAGTAAATGGCAGCAGAAGGAAGAAAATCTTAAAGAGAGTTGGAGGGGTATGTTGAATTATGCAGTTCATTTAAACAATTTTCTTCCTGCAGATACATTTGGAGTTGATTAACATATACATAGATATTTGGCACCCTGGCTGCAGTGAATTTCCCTTCAAGCAAAGAAACAGTTATTTTACTTCTTTTCATTCACTGAGTTCCACCAGATCAAAGAGAACAAAGTGTACCTGGAGCCTGAAAAGGGCCCCTATGTCCCAAAACAGTGTAAAAGCCGGCTTCATTAGCACACGTCATTAAACATTTCATACAGAAAGGCGCCATCTGCTCTTGAAAATTCTGGGACCTCTGCACAGAAGGTATTTGATTGCCCTCAGCAAAGAGGGAGAGCCTTTTTGACTGAACCTGCTAGACTTGGAACTGGGGTTATTTTGCCAAAATTAGGATTTGTCTTTGTTGTCCTAGCCACTTCTCCCCTGATCTCGGTGGATATCAAGAGCACTCTCCAGTTCCCTCCCACTTGTTTCTGGGTTCCTGAGGATGAGAAGTCATGGACTCATTGGACAATAGTATTCAAAATTTATCAATTACGTGTATCCATTTTCCCTCCTGTAATCTCACAGCATCAGACAGATGCACCCTTACACCCACCATACAGAGGCTTACACCAAAAAATGCACTGGACTTAATTTTTGCACAGGTTTCCCATTCACAGTTCCAGATCACTACCCCAAGAGCAAGAAGGGCAGGGTTAATGTCACAAATGGGGTCTTCAGTGCCCCAGAATTCAAACATTCATGAAGATTTTATATTTTCTTGATGGCCAAGAAACGAATTATAATTAGGGATAAACCACAGTTTATAAAGATGTCAATGGATTTATTTGGAATATTTGTATCATATTTAAATATCCATAAGTTTATATCAGATCCATAGTATATACCAGTAGTGCACACTACAGAATTCTGGTTTTTCCCCCTATATTTCTGTAAAAATTAGTTTCATATTTTTAGGAAATTCCCCCCAAAAAAGAAAACTCCTAATAAAGTACACACCATGTTTATGTTTAATGGTGTACATTAGTGGGATAATACTGACTAAGAAAATAAAATCAGTATTTGAAACTTGTAAATCTTTTATTCAAACAAAACAAGATATTCCCTGAAAAAAAGTTCTAAATTTACAAAAATTATTTTTCCATCTTTTGCACCATCATGCTAGAATTACTCATTTTCACAATAAACTACATTTTTTATCAAAGCTATAATACCATTTGAAAACTAGGAAATATTATGTCTAACGCCATGAAAATTACTGTCTCTGAAAATGACCATCTTATCACAATTGATAAAACTATCACCTAGGGGTTGCATATCTGTCAATGTCGTCTAACCCCCAGTCTTTTCCTGTTTTCCAAATGTGACAATTTTAATCTTTTTGATGATTACCAGCCTAATTGTCCCTGTGTTTTGCCCTCTTTAACGCAAGACCAAAAAAACAGATAAAGCTCCTTAGCAGCTCTTTTGTTCTACCCTTCATTTGACCAATTACTTGTTACAAACTTAGGGACTTTTCTGAAATGCAGAGAATGTTTTTTCCGACAACATTAGTGTGAAACTGGTTTATATCCCTCAGAAATGCTCCATTTTTATTGTTTTTAAAAAATCATTATTGTAGACTGAATTATTTCCATTTGCAATTCTGGAAATACTTACTGACCACCAAATTACTGACATCCTTTATTTCTTCCGAGTACTTTTGCCTGCCTAACATCTGAGTGCAATGATTCCAGCACTTGTAGGCATGTTCCGGTGTTTTATTCATAACAGTTCTTTATAAAATTGTGAGGCCATCTTTCACAATATAATATTCATTTTCCTTATGTGTCTTTACTGACTAAAGTGTATTAACACATTTGAAAAAAAACCCGGTTCATAAACTTTCCTGTAAAAATAAGTCTCTTCAAGACATTTGGTATGTAGCTGTATTACACAGTCATTCTTTATCATTCCTAGTAAAGCAAGAATTAGCATTCCTTCAATCACTTATCTTTATAAGAATTAAAATTCTTTCCAGGATATTTAGTTCTTAGGGCATTTTATCACAGCACGTTTATGTTATAAACATGCTCTTTCTTGTTAGGAATGACATTAATTTTCCAGTAAAGCAAATTACTTCTAAATTTATAGCAGTCTGACATAGATTTACAGAATTAGAGCGTAAATCTTTCTTGCTATCTTCAAAAACATAGGATGATACGTGCCTTTGCCCAGTCACAGTATGTAACCTAATGTGCTTGTTTTTTTTAGAAAAAAAATTATTCTCTCCTTATCTAAATCTTATGTGTCTGTGATTTGATGAATATGTTTCCTTGATTGCTTCATCACCTTCCTAACAAAACTATTTTCTAGCAGGGAAGACAAGGCAGTGACAATATTGAACTGTCACTCCCCAAATTTGTACTGCATGTATGAAGTGACCTTGAATTAAATTGCAAAGCAGCACTTCTGCTTCCTCAGAAGTACAGAACTAAGGATCTAGTCTGCTCTGAGGATAAGGAGGATTCTACAGGGAAAGTATAGTGCAGGAATAAGACTATTCATTATTTTAGTATCAAGCTGTCTGTCTCTTGATTTCCCATTTCTCTCATGAGATTGATTTGGCATTTGCTGATGATTCATTCTGATTTTTATCTTGCTCAAAGCAAGGAAAGCTCTCCCACTCCAGGACAAAACAGAATTCAAGCAAAACAGTTCTCCAGCACTTCTGAGTCTCAGTTGCTCTTCTTGCTGCAGTACATCTCTGGCACTATGCTCACAGTCATGCCTCTGCTCTATTACTAATTTTAGCCTTTGGATATTTCAGCTGTGAGCCATAGCCTCTTTTTAACCACAAATTACTTTATGGGTTCCTACGGGCCTCTTCGTGTTCATGTTTTTCTTTTCTGACTCTCCTTTCTCCCAAAAGGGAGTGAACCTCTACTATCCTTTCATGCAATGGCCTTTCTTAGTTGATAACTGTTCTCTTATTTTCCCACCTCCATTTCAGCCTATTTTCTCTCTCCAGTAATGTAAGTACTGGCTTTTGTCCTTAAGAACATTTTCTCTAAAAATAACCACCAGTGGATAAATGGACCAGAGTTTTGACTGAAAATTTTCCCTATTAAAATTGAGTTGGTAAACTCAGTAAAAAATTAGAGAGACAGAGAGAGAAAAGAGAGAGGATACAGAAAGCAAAATGTGAGACATTTAACATTTTCAGGGGAAAATTTCTTTCACTAACCTTAGAAATGTCTTTTGGAGAAGATTTATGTAGGATATGAAGTCGGAGAAGAGTGAAGAGCTATTTCACACACTGTAATGGCCATCTCCAATATTGATATTAAATGGACACTGTTGATGATCAACTGGCCATCTCATACTGAAGTCTAATCCATAAACTCTTTCTTAGATGAGCTTCTATTTTCTTTTGCTTCATTTTTTTCATGAAAATATCTGGTGCATCTCTGATTAGTGCTATAATAATACCTATTCTTGTGATTGAAATTGTAAGTATGAATATACGAAAGCAAGGTTTAAAAATAAATTATTCTAAAGCCCTAACTCCAGCAATTGTAGATATAATGTTTTGGAAAATGGAAGAAGGTCAAATATTTGACAAGAAGTTAATCAACTGGAATCTCTATGGAAAGATTTGCTGTTCTATTATATGGAAGTACAGCCACACAAGCACCCATGCATACACATGTAAGTAGGTATCTATATACCATCTGAATATCTAGAATATTTAAGTTTCAAACAAAACATAGAAGCCTCTTGATCTGTCATCTCAGTAAGCTCAGAGCTTAATGAGTGAAGCATGAGATGCAATGCAAAAAGTAATTACTCAGAAGAGGAAAACAGGTCTTGTGTCCCTTCCTGATGCAACCAAAGATAAACTAGTAAATGTCATAAAACTTTACTACTGTATTACTATAATTTGCTGCTCTTGAAGCATCATTATACTAGTGAGTCAAGGGGCATTCTGACATTAAAATACATAATTTAATACAAAAGCTAAACTTTGCAGAGACTTAACTTCCAACCTATTGTGGCAGTGTTAGCTTTATGGTTGGACTCGATGGTCTTAAAGGTCTTTTCCAGTCTAAATGATTCAGTGATTCTACCAGAGGAAAATAACTAAAATGATATATCTGACATATTTGAAGACTTGAGTGGTGAGCTAGCCAGCAATTTTTCATTAGGGTTATTTTCATTAAAACAGAAAATATCCATTCCATGAAATAGAGTTTTTCTAGTGGCTATCTTCATTTTTCTCTTCTGTTACTGATGAGAGCTACAGCTACCCATGCCATAGCCCCCTGCATTTCAGGCTTTGGGGAAAGCTGCAAACTTAAAAGACCTCCCTGAATGGGCATCAGCAGAGAGCAGCAAAAGGACAAAACACATTCAGCTGCTGGTAACCCCAGCTGAAGACTAATATTTTCACTTATGGAAAGGAAGAGGCAGGCACACAACTAACAGGTCAAAACTCTCTGCAAACACTTTTTTTTTGTTGTTTTTTAATTTTTAAAGAAATCTCCTTCTGCTGAAGTAAATAAATAAATTATATATGATGTTGGAAACTGGAGGAGGGAGGGAGATCTGTTGATCATACTTTCTACCCCAATTCTGAAGGCAAATACTTTCCAAACTTTTTTATTAAGCCAAATGGATTTCTATTTTCCAAATATCTAGCTATGATCAGTCAGATTTCTGACCGCATGCCAAACATACCTCATATATTTACATGGGGTTTCACTAGAGAAAGATTTGCATAGTTCACTAAAACCAGCCGCTCCCTGCTCCCACCAGCTCTCCCAGAAATCATGTCCCCCCCAGGCAGGGTGCTGCTCTCCGTCCTCCCTGCTCAGCCCACTCTGCTCATTCCTACCTCCAGCAGGGCCTGATCCTTCCCTTCTCACTCTCCCCATCCTCACATGGTCCAGTCCCCACATTCCTTAATTCTGCTGATCTTTCATAGTCATTTACTTGTGTTTCCCAGATATCACTGTTCTTTACTGATAGGGAAAGGGTCCTTACTTTTTCCCTTTTGATTTCTAAGGGAATATCAGTGGTTAGATGGAAGTCAGAAATGAATATGTGGTTTATATGACTTTTGTAACTGACTTTTCTTTATATACCAGTACCGTTTCAGTGTTTCATATAGTGTTAAATTGTTATTCTACTGAAAATTGTGGTGTAATTTTTTATATTTATTTTGGTTTATTTTCTCCTGTTTTTTTTAATTTTATCAATATGTATATGAACTTAATTTTTTGTCTGATCATTAGCTGTCAGAATTTTTCTTTTGAGAAAAGTACTTTATTTTTAAAATCATATTTTTGTGAAAGAATTAATAATGAGGGGAACTTCTGCAAATGTTTGGGCTCAAAATAAGTAATGGGGGTTGCTATGGTTTTCCACACATAACATTTTGTGTATTATCCACGGGAGCATGAGCTGAAAAGATGCCTTCCCTCAAAGTAGCTGTGGTTTCCTCTCAGTGAAGGGAGCAAAGATCACCAGCTGCCAGAATTAAGCTACTACACAGTAGCAAGTAAATGTTTCAGCACAAAGATGTTATTTATTTCATTTATGACCAGTTATGTAGAAGAAAAGAAGAACATCAGGAGTAGTTAGCATGGATTCACCAAGGAGGAAGCATGCTTGACCAATATGAGAGCCTTCCATGATGACTTGGCAGGATGGGTCAGTGAGGGGAGAGCAGTGGATGTCGTCCACTTTGATTTCAGCAAGGCTTTTGACACTGTCTCACACAACATCCTTGCAGGCAAACTTAGGAAGTGTGGGTTAGATAACAGACAGTAATGTAGGTCAAGAACTGCCTGAATGACAGAGCTCAGAGGATTGTGATCAGTGGAATAGAATCCAGTTGGAGGCCTGTGGCATTCCCCAGGGATCAATACTGGGTCCAGTTTTATTCAACTTGTTTAGCAATGACCTGGATGAAGGGATAGAATGTACCCTCAGCAGGCTTGATGATGATATGAGACTGGGGAGAGTGGCTGATCCACCTGAATGCTGTGCTGCCATTCAGTGAGTCCTTGATGGGCTGGAGAACTAGGCAAAGAGAAAAGGAGGTTCAACAAGGGCAAGTGCAGGGTCCTGCACCTGGGGAGGAATAACCCCAAGTACCTGCTGGGGGCTGACGTGCTGGAGAGCAGCTCTGCTGAGAAGGACCTGGGAGTCTCGGTGGGAGCCAGCAGTGTACCCTTGCAGCAGGAGGGCCAATGATATCCTGGGGTGCGTTGGGAAGAGTGTGGCCAGCAGGTCAAGGAAGGTGATCCTGCCCCTCTACTCAGCCCTGATGAGGCCACGCCTGGAGTGCTGTTTCCCCTTCTCGGCTCCTGAGTACAAGAAAGACAAGGATCTACTGGAGAGGTCCAGCAAAGGCCACAAAGATCATGTAGGAGTCTGGAGCGTGTCTTATGAGGAGAGGCTGCAGGAGCTGGGCTTGTTTAGTCTGTAGAAAACTGAGAGGGAATCTCCTTAATTCATATAATATCTCAAAGGGAGGTGCCAAGACAATGGTGCCAGAATCTTTTCAGTACTGCCCAGTCACAGGAGAAGGAGCAATGGCCAGAAACTAAAACACAAGAAGCTTTGTCTCAACACAAAGAACTTCTTTACACTGAGGGTGGCAGAGCACTGGAAAAGGCTGACCAGGGATGTCATGAAGTCTCCCTCTCTGGAGACATTCAAAACCCACCTGAATGTGTTGCTGTGTGACCTGCTCCAGGTGACCCTGCCTTGGCAGGGAGGTTGGACTGGATGATGTCCAGAGATCGTTTCCAATCCTAACAATTCTGTGATTCTATATAGTTATTGACACAAGCTTACTGTGATAACAGAGAAAGAATTATTAGACTTTCAGAGTGAAACAGTATTTCTACAATTGGTGGACAAGATATCAGTGAAAGAGCTTGACATTAAATGATTTTCCCCAAAGCTGAAGCAAACACAAGGTCAGTTATGTTGATTCAATGGATGGGTGACAACATATTAGTTTACCACAACTCAACTCAGTTTGGCTGTGAGCCCTGCTCTTCCACTTATAGACACAGTGTTTCCAC
This sequence comes from Picathartes gymnocephalus, assembly GCA_013390045.1. NCBI lineage: Eukaryota > Metazoa > Chordata > Aves > Passeriformes > Picathartidae > Picathartes > Picathartes gymnocephalus. The sequence goes on from WEKY01024109.1 coordinate 49,985, forward strand.
CTGTCCCACTCATTGTAGTATTAATTCTTCAGTGATGCTATTAATATTTTCACAGTGTAAACCTGCCACCCAAATAGTACTCACTATATGGTGCAAACATTCCAGTCTACTGGTGGAGAACATCAGTAGCTGTCACATTTTATAAGCTTCAAATTCATTATAAAGTGGGGGATTATTGGTTTATTCTATATGTATAAAATCATTCATTCAGAAAAAGAAGTTAATGTGCATTACTGTGTGTTTACCACCACGGGCCCCAACATATACAGATAGCTGCATCAATGTGCAAAAATAAACATTTTGTCTTGAATTTTTTATGGAAATACAAAATTTTTATTCCATGTGTTTTATGTCATAATACCATCTCCAGAGAATCTGTGTTTCTTACAGATTTTAGTCATTCAGTTGAAGCCTAGAAAGCCTCATCAAAGGTTGTAAACTAATGAGTAAACTCTTAAATAAGGCAAAACCAAACAAACATTGGCTTTTGCAGGGGGTGTGAATATATTCAGAAGATAATTATGCTTGACACTGTCACTCCTGGAGCTCCCAAAGCAATCATGTACATGACAGAACAAGGGAATTCTGACATAATCTCATGAATATAACAGTTTAATAAATTATAACATGTACAGTGAGCCACAGCACATGGGATTTAGCTGCCCTTGGTTACATACTTAGAGCAACTCTGGTTAAAAAATACAGCTATGAAAAAATTCTTTCTATCTTACTCCTGTGAATCAAAAATAAAAATTCTGATTTTCTCAGAACTAAAGGAAGAACACACTACGAGGTAGGTTTACCTATTATGAGTAAAGTACCTCCTAATCCATCTCATCTGATATTACTGTAACCATATTAACTGCTGCCACTGTCACATTCCAAGGAAAGGAAAACTTCAAGCATGGCTCTGTATTTAAAACACCTTGTACATTAGCCTAGCTAGTAAAAAAGAGATAGCAAAACCACTTTTGTAAAGTCTTCGCTTTATGTGCTGTATTTGCAATGTTAAGGCAGTCTATAACGAGAGCACACAGGGACCAGTGACTAGTGCACGTGAAGCCACTGTGAATTAGCTGAAGTGTTGTCATTATTTTTGCTCATAGATGTGAATACCAGGCATTCTGATGCTGTTCCTCAGAGTGCAAATATTGGCGCACCCTGCTCAAATACAACCACAGAAAGAAAACACAAAAGAAAGAAAAAAATTCCCAAGTGCGGATGCAGTATCTTCTCCTAAAGTATTTACAATTAATATTCACACCCAGCATGACCATAATTGCAACATACACAAAAATCCCATGCCTCCTCTGCAGCAACACATTTATGCATATGACCACAAACAAAAAGACACCAGTTTTTTTCTTATGTTGACTTTACTGCCCTCTCCCTTGACTTTCATATTTTCACGGTCTGCAAGAACTCTGGTATCTTGTAGCAGTGGTTGAACATCGTAGGAAACATTGGAGAGTTCTTATTTTCATACACTAAGTCCTGAGAGAATGTCTTTAATAGTGCCTTCACTCTTGCTTTCCTCTTCAAATCAAACAGTACCTGCAGTACTAAACACTCAGTCAGCTTCTTCTTGGTAAACAAAGAGCTGGAGTAAATATTGTGTATTTGCAAAGAATATGGATGTTTTAACTGATTAAGTGGGAGGACGGGACAGCTGGCTAGCAAATATTGTCCAAAATATGTGAACACAAGATAAAGAAAACATACATTGTCCCAGCAAAATCAAGATAGCTCCTGTAGACTGCTAAATATGTCTGTATCTGAACACACTCTATTATTTTTTACACAGATATATAAAATCTATCAGTGGTTGTAAGTTTTAGAGTTTGGTGAAATCCAGCTCAGTGCCAGGAGCCAGTTATAGGATCAATGCACCTTTGAAGTAGTGCCTAGGTTTGTGTTGACCTTTGATAAGAGGATAAATTTCACCCTGTGTCATTAGTGCTGCCCACAAACATAAAAGGGCTATGTTTGCCTTGCCTTAACATCTTTGATATTTACCCACTGCTTTGCTTGAGATATCAGGTATAAAGATGACCCTATCTTTCCTGACTATGCTGAAAAGAAGAGATATTTGTATTTAAAATAAGGTTCAAACCTAGGCCGGAAAGATAGTGCCAGCTCTTGCTGAACTTTTCCCTAGCATGGTGCAAGAAGCCAGCAGACGTGAGCTGATGCAACTTTGCTGTAATAAAAGAGTTCAAAAACAGTCATGATTTGTCAACCTAGAGGCCAAAACTTAGCCCAAGAGAGAAGGTTATGATACCAGAGAGGTCAGATATTACCCAGTGACTGTGATACCCCACTAAGAGGAGAGGAACAGCTCAAAGCCAGCAGTTTTCCAACCATTTGAGGGCATGTGGCACAGTGGGTGAAGGCAAGCCCTGTCCATGGGTGCAAACCTCACTGTCCTGCCCTGGTCAGCCGACTGAAGCATTTGGCTATGACCACTTTGGGCTAAAACTGCTTCTCCTGACATTCACATCAAGTCCCTGATGTGGGTGGGAGGAGGGCTGAGTTTAGGGGGTGGGCTACAAAACAAAACACACTTCAGATACAAGCTGCTCTGCTATCCAAAGGACAGCTGAAAGTACTACTAAGCAGCTCCACTGCTCTCCAAAACGGATAGGTCTCATGCCTTAATCTTCTCAGCCCTGCCTTTTCTCCTCTCTGTAGCTGCTCATGAGCCAAAGGAGTTGCAAAGGCTGCCCAGCTGGCTGACACGCTGCAGGCAAGGCCGGCTGCCAGCAGAAGAGGAGTGACCGAGGCCCGCTCTGCTTGTCAATAAAACAGGCCTTGACCCATCCTTCAGACTGGTATGCGTGGGGCTTTTGCATGTGACTAGGAGACACATACACTGAGAGAGTGAAAAATTAAGCTGATTTGGGGAAATTGGTTCAAATTGTGCTTGTGTTTGTGATCCTTAAGAAGGTAGGTAGCAAGTGAAGAGGCTAAGGTTCAAATTCCCAATGTCACACACACAGACACAGACCATGACCTTCTTAAATCTGGAGTCTTTTCAGACAGCAAATTAAATACAGGAACATGAAGGTGCAACTATACATATTTTATAATGGGGTTCCTTAAAATAGTTGCTGGTAAAACAAGATTTCTGCTACAAACAAAGAATCACATTGGTAGTCAGTTCTCTATTAATTTATCCTCAATTTCAAAAATTAGGGGCTATGTGGGGGCTATGTCCGCAGGAGTTCCTCTGGCAAAGCGGTCCCTCAAAATCTGGAAGACTGCCCAATTACAATTTAAAGAAATTTACAGCAAGGATGACTGACTACAGACAGAAGTCTCTAACAGCATCAGGAAAATAGAAAGCAAGGCTGTAAGAGGGTGATTGTGTGTGTCAGAGCACTTTGTTTTCTCATATGAGTGAACTGAGGACAATTTTTCTTGTTAAGTTTTGTAGTGAGTGGAATCAAGGTCCTGTTTGCTTTCCTTTCTTTCTTCTTTTCTTCTCTCTCTCTTTTACTGTGTGCAGATTGCCTATTAACATGAAAAACTTACATTGGTTATTATGGACTCTTTTTAGACTTACACATGGTAACAAAAAGGGGCCCTTAACTTAAAATTCTGTTTTGGGCAGAATGCAGAGAAAATACAACATTGCTGTTAGCCATTGGCTTAGGCAGGGAAGTGGTAGATGTCTTCTTCCCCTGGGAACTAAAAGGAGCTGCCAGAGAGCTGTTGTGTTGGAAATTCCACCCAGAGTAGAATTATCATAGAATTTTTTAGGTCGGAAAGGACCTCTAATAACACTGAGTCCCAGCCATTAACCCAGCACTGTCAAGTCCACCACTAAACACTGTCCCTAAGTGCCACATTTACATGCCTTTTAAATACCCCCAGGGATGTGGTTCCAACACTTCCCTGTTCCAATGCTTCATCACTTTCAGTGAAGAAATTCTTCCTAATAGCCAATCTAAACCTCCATTGGTGCAACTTGAAGCCATTTTCTCTCATCCTGTCACTTATTACATGGGAAAAAAATTCACCCTCTACCTGGCTACAGTCTCCTTTCAGGTGGTTGTAGAGATAAACGTAGTTGTTGCAATAAGGTGACCCCTGAGCCTCCTTTTGTCCTGGCTGAACACCCCCAGCTCCCTCAGCTGCTCCTCATAAGATTTATGCTCCAGACCCTTCACCAGCTCTGTTGCCCTTCTCTGGACATGCTCCAGCACCTCAATGCAATTCTTGTAGAGAGGGGACCGGAACTGAACACAGGATTTGAGATGTGGCCTCATCAGCGCCAAGTACAAAGGGACAATCACTGCCCTGGTCCTGCTGGCCACACTATTTTTCACCAAGGAAACAGTGCACCTCTCCAAGTCATGACCAGTTAGTTTCTCCAGGAAAAAGCTTTGGGAGACAGCTTCAAAGGCTCTAATAAAGTGCAGGCAGACCTTCATCCAAGGGTCACCTTTTCACAGAAGTATCTCCTTCCATACCTAAAGGGGGCTTATAAGAAGATTGGGTCTAGGAGGGTCATACACTGATAGGACAAGGGAAAATGGCCTTAAAATGCAGAAAGGTAGGTTTAGATTCAATATTAGGAAGAAATTCTTTACTATAAGAGTGCTGAGACACTGGACCAGGTTGCTGTGAGACGTGTGGACTCCCCATCCCTGGAGGTGTTCAGGGCCAGGCTGGAGAGGGCTCTGAGCACCTGGTCTAGTGGAAAGTGTCCTTGCTCATGGAAGGGGAGTTGGAACTAGATGATTTTTAAGGTTCCTTCCAACCCAAAACATTCTGTGATTTTATAATATCAGAGATCAGGATCAGAAGATCAGATCAAGAGCTAAAAACATTTTCAGGAGCTAGGGTCTTTTCCTAACTCTCTTTCTAGTTTCTGAGAGTTGTCCAGAGAAAGAGGTTCTACCATTATGCCTGGAACAAGGATTGTTTGCTCATGCAATCCTATCCCATGGCCATCATAAGTATTACAATCCAGTATAGAGCTGGTAGAGGAGAGTGGCCAAATGATTCAGAAACATCTAAGAGTGATTATAATCAAGCCCATTTGCCCTTTTTTATTGCAAATATCTCCTGCCTGACTCACCTTCAGGTGTGGCTGAACCTTACTGTTTAACCCTTGAAGGTTCCAATTTGACCTTCTGCCTCAACAGTGTGGCTGTGAGTCAGTGCACTGCCCAGACATGCACTGGGAGCTTTTTGTTGCTGGGCTGAGAGAAAAAAAGGCAGTCCAAGTCATGGTGTACAGCCAGGAACCCTTACCACCCTGAACTGTGTGGCCTTACCTATGACAGGAATGGTCTTTGACCCATTGTATCCTATGAATGGCTTCTGGATATTATCCTAAGTAGTGTAAGTATGCCAGAACTCTAACATGGGGCTTATTTCCTTCTAGTATTAACAATTAAATTGTATGGATAATCGTAGGCTAGATCAAATCTGTGCTTCAACTGGCACACTGATTTACTAGTAATTCATAGTCCAGTTCTCCCAGTGGTTACAGAAAAAGTTCATTTTCACCTAGATAGATCCCATAAATCCTCACAAAAGCATGTGAAAGATTGCTCAGTTAAAGAATTTGTTTGATTTAGGACAGTTCCCATGATTTCTCAAATAGAAATTATGTAGAGCATTTAATAAGTTGACCAAGTAGATAAACGAATAAATAGATATATTCAAACACTTCTCAAGTAATAATAATGTAACAAAGCGCAATACTCATTAGAAATATCTGGGCTGTCTAGAGGTCAAAGAAAAACAAGTCTGAGGAGGCTGGTGTGCCTGACCCAACGACTGAGCCCTGGAGAGGCGCCATCTAGAGAATATTACTGCCCATTGATTTATTCCTGCCCGAGCAAGAGTGATTCTAACCTCGCCTCTGTGTTTCCCTATATGGGTCTGTTTGGAGTTCTGTTAGTCCATTGGTGCTTTGGCCCGTTGGCCGTTCCTTCCCCCCTGTACCCCTGTTGGCTTGTATTCCTGTTCATCTTCCTGGGCTACACCCTCCTTCCCGCCTACCCTTTGTTCCCATTGGCTCATGCCCTTAATCCCCTCCCCTTTGATCCCTGCATAAAAACCCTGTGCAGCCCTCAGATCTGAGTTCTTGTTCCTGGAATCCCCTCAGAGTGCAGGTTAATAAACCTCCCCTGGGATCGCCACATAAGAACCTGTTATATTTTCAATTAATTGCTCCTAAACTCTATCCTCCACCAAGTTTGAGAACCTGAATTCTATGTGTGCTTAAAGCAATGATAACTTCAATTGCTCTGCATATCTTCATTAGCGTCAGATCAAAATAATTTCAGATTAGTGTCAATTTCCAAGAAATATCATCATGATGAAGAATCTCACTGCCTTATAGGAGAATGATAAGTTGTTGGAGCCAGGTCCAGCCCTCAGTGGACTGGTATCATTTGCTTCCTCTGGTTTATCTGTCCACCTTTCGCCCTGTGTTACTCAGGCTTCTTCATCTCTTTTAGGGCAATAAGTCCCCTGAGTCATATATGACAGAAATAGGCCATGGGTTATTCTTATGTTGGAAAATGGGTTATTCTTATAAAAGTTGAGTCCAAATATTTCTGACACACTTTGGATACATACTAGCTAAGGCACCAAACATACTGTTTTTATGATATTGGCAAAGTACATAATTAGAATTGAGCATGTCCATGTTTGATTGACTGATACTAATTTCCTTTACAAAAACAACATTAAAAAAATTATTTTGTGGAGCAATTGGATGAAGTGTGTCATAATATTTAATGATCTTACTTATTCCAGTGCCGGAATTAATGACATCTCACCTTGCTGAAAGATGTATTTATGAGTGATTTAGCTTCAGCTCAGTTCCTCTGTTCATCATCTTTCACCACAATGGGAAACATACTGTTCAAATTGGTGCCTTGAGAGGCTACCTAGAACAGAAACTAGACAGAGTGAAAAGAGTAAGGTAGGTGTTTATTGAAAGGCCTTCACAGGGTACACCCTGGGCAGTACAAGAGCCTGGACGAGGCTACACCCAAGATGGACAACTAACACATGTTTTTCAGACAGATATAAGCTTGGTCCATCTGCATATTAAAAGCCAGTTGTCCAATTACAGCTTCAGGTAGTGGTGTCCCATTCTCCAGTTCAGCCCCCCTTCTCTTCACTGCTGTTCTCAGTTGTTTATATTTTTGGGCTTGGAAAAACAGAGTGTCCTTGAAGTTACGGCCTAGAGAGAAGTTGTTTCATCTTAATAAAACGGTCGGACAGTAGCTGACAGGCTATGGAGTTTTAGAGTTATACATTAAAGCAGTACTGTTCTGGAAAATGTAAAAGTTAAAACTTAAGGCATCAAAACAATTCCAAAATAAGAAAAATAAATAAAATTGATTATGACAGTTTCCCAATATAATTGTCCTGAATGTTTAATATTTTGACATCTGCATTATTAAACCAAATTGCTTCATTTTCATTCAGTGACTGCCAGTGGAGTTCCAAATCTTGCAAATGTCAGTGAACAGCATGCGCATGAAACCTCCACTTCTTTGTAATGTACAGTCACCTCCTTGTGCAGATTAACTGTATGTGGACATTGGCTGACTCAGCACCATGAAAACACAGCTGTGCTGCTTCTTCAGCTGTCTTGGGTCTGGTATTAGTGTTACAGTTTTCATATCACAACCTGTCCCAACTAATAATCTGTCCAGAACTTCTCTTGGCTTTATGAAGGATGGGCAGACAGACTTGATATCCTTTCCCAGAACCAGGAGTCTGTAAGAAAACACTGTGCAGAGAACCAATGACCTTCAGACTTAGTAACTACAAGTGAGCTTTGGTTTATTAAGTTATTAACAGGATTTGGACTTATGATCCTTGTGAGTCCCTTCCAACTCAGGATATTCTATGATTATGTTATGTTATAGTTATGTTTTGTATCAGACTTCAAGGATTTGATGGTAAAGTGAGAGATGCTGCTGGAAGAAAAAAGAAGGTGACAGTGTTGGTACCATATTGCTCAGGATTTATTCAAATGTAGGGCATGACCAGTGCAGAGCCTGACCTGGAAACAGGTGCTGCACTTAGTTCTAGAATTGGAAGCACTGAGAAACATGGGCATGTGGAATGCCACGGACATGACTTTGTAAAGTTATAGCTTTACAGTGAGCAGTGAGTAGGGACACAAAATCAATGAACAACTCAGTTTAGAAGGAACACCTGAAAAACTTTTGATCCAAACACCTTCTCCAAACAGGGTCTATTTTGAAGACAGTTCAGGTTGCTGAAAGGCAGATATTGCATTGCACCAGTCAACACTGGTGGTGTTCAGAATTTTCCAATTTCTAGATCTCCAAGATTCTTTATATTGAATAAACCAGGAAAACCACAGTGTTGCAGTGGGGTTTTTATGTTTATTGTACTGTGGTTTGTTCCATGTACCCCTGTTTGTTCTTGGTTTGTTCCCTTTGTCAATCTGTTAACCCCTCCCCGGGTTGATCAAGAAATCCTCTCTCTCACTTGTCAGTTCTCCCTAAACCCCGCCCCTTGTTCTAGTGAGTTCTCTGTCACTTTGTTGTTGATTTGTCCCTTTGAATGTACCCCCTCCCACCTGCTCTCTCCTTGGACACTCTGTATGTCCCTCACTCCCAAACCACTCCTCTGTTGATCCCTCATTGGTTGTACCCACGGACCCTCCCCTGAGACCCTAGGGGTATAAACCCCCATGTCACTCGTGTTCAGGAGGTCTCTCTGGCCCAGACTCTCTCAAGTGCAGAATCCTTGTGGTCTGAGCTCTTGAGGGTGCAAGCCATAGAGGCCAGGCTTGGCTTACCTTCCCCATCTTCCCAATAAACTGGGTTGGTCTGTAAGGTGGCTAAGCCCTCCTTTTTTTTGCCAGCTCTTTAGCGCCATCTACAAGCTTGCTTGGGAAGCTGTTTAAGGCTCTGCCTGCAGTCGCTGCAAGCGGGGGTCTAGCTCAGGGGCTACCGAGGCACCCTGAGGAGACACCTGCGACCAGCGTTGCACTTGGCATCCGGGCAGCCAAGCACGGCGTCACCACAGAATAAATTCACTCTGTCCTTCAGCCTTATCACTGACAGACTGTTTCATACTACAACATGATCAACCCAGCTCTTACTTTCCTTATTGCTGTGGAAGTCAGTAACAGTTTCAATAAGTCAGTAGTACTTCCATAAAGTGAAATGGGTATAAGTAAACAGAAAATTAAAGCCAGATATTATATACAGCAGTGGTTTTATGGGAAGAAGACTCATGCTCCATGTTTTTTTCCTCAGTCTTCTTCCCCCAAGGCTGAATCCAAAGCTTCCACTCTATAGCTCTCTGAGCCAAGAATGGTGGAAAGGAGTCCACAGCAGTGTGTATTGATCCTTCCTAAATCAAGAAACTTTCTAATAACTTCATTCCTTTTTCTTCATTTTACTCCATCTCTCACCTTGTAAGGCCTGGAGAACACTTTATGAGCATGCTGGCTTTCAATGTATTCAGGCAGAGGGCGTGCTGGTTCTTCTAGGATGCAGATTTCTGTATTATAAAGGTCTCAAAACTCATAAGTGTGTTCTGTCATGTAGAATAAACTACCTTTGTATAAACACTTATACAAATGCATAACTGAATTCTAGGTTTGTGCAAAGTAGATCCTAGGGAAAGATTAAATCTCTAGTTTAAAAAAAAACTTAGTTTGATACAGTTAATTAGAAAACAAAACATTTACTAAATGGTAGTTATATGTAAGTATAGCACATTTAGATAACCCTTAGCAAAACAGCTGGGAGCTGGAAGCAGCATGGAGTACCACATAATGAAGCTTACTGCTTGCAGTAGTACAGCAAACCTGGCTGTTCCCATCCTCCTTACCAAACAGAATGCAGACAAAACATCCTCTTACATTCTTAAGTTTTTAAATCAAGACAGATTGATGAGGTGTGTATATTCATTGCAAAGTGAAAGGCATCGTGACAATGCAATCCAACCCTCATAAAATGAAAGCTATATGTAGAAATAGTCCAAAACTGCCTCACAGTTAATTGAGAAGGAGAGAGCTTCAGGAAAAAAAAAAAAAAAAAAAAAAAAAAAGTGGCAAAACACCAATAACTTTAATAGTGCAAACAATATAACAAGTTCAGTTCGAAGAACTACTAGTAACTCTATCGCAGGCAGAATTAAGATGAGGAAATCTGTTAAGTCTGAGTCTGTATGCATTTATTATGTTTTCAAAGAAGTTTTGAGATCCTTCAGAGTGTGTTTTTGGCTCTCTTTTTGTGGCCTCACAAGTTACAGGAGCCGGGAAAAAACTCTAGCTGTCTTCTGGACAAGGGGTTTTCCAGACATTTGTTGAGGTTAAGAATCAGTTTGGTATGCATTTGGCCTAGAGAAAAGTGTTCAAGAGAACAGAATTTAAATAAGCTAGAATCCCCAAAGCAAAGATAATCAGAAGCTAAAAAAGTGTTGTGGTTTAAATACAGAATTTGAAAAATCCAGTGAGAGACCTCAGGCACATCACAAAGTTTCTCTGTCTCCATTCTCCAGCTGTAAAATAGAGATAATATTTCTCCTCTAATTCTCCAGAAGGTTATAGCATAAATTCATTAACATTTTCAAGGCATTCAGATGTTATGCAAATGTCTGAGAGCAAAAGAAGAAACTGATGTTTGTGAATGAAGGTCTTATAAATTGTTATATAGATAAGTCTTGGTCCCTTTTCTATTTCCCATGGAAATTTGAACTTAATTCTGGAAAAGAATGCAAGGATAGAGAATGGGTTCTTTGAGAATTAAAGGCGGGGATCATTAATATCTCTAAGGGTGAAAAGGACTAATAATCTCTTAATATTTGCAATCTCAGCTCCTATCCCTGTTCACATTCATATTACTTCTGCCTTTTCTGTTGCTCTTCTATTCCCAATATTTTTTATGAGTGGTAAGAGAACCCTTCTATATAATATAATATCATATCAGGTTATTTTAATGAGACTGTCTGAAATTTACTCTTGTTATTAATAAGGAAGGATAAGCAATGAAATCTTGGCCTCATTGAGACCAATGGGATTTTTTCTGTAGATGTCAGTAGAACCAGAACTTCATGCAGGAATCAATACTGATACCTTAGACCCCTTGACAGCTTTGATATATCTTTGTGTGAGAGTGCATTGACTTTGTTGCAGATCCTAATAGGAAAACATGATTTCAATATCACTCTTTTCAAGGGTTTATTTTCTACCCAAGAGAAATAATCGGTACCCAGAACAACAGTTCACTCAGCAGGAGAGTGAACTGCATATACATACTTGTATTCTGATTCCCTCAGTACTTGAGTCATAGATGAAGGTAAATTTGAGGTAATCTTTTGGTCTCTTTTCTTCTATGGTTTAATGACTGTTCATAGGCAAATACTAGAACATATTAAATACAAAGAGTATTGTCTGGCTGGAAGAAAACATCTCAATGTAGCTATGAAAATCTGCCTAGTCTTATTAAATAATTCTTTTATAAGCTCAGAGATTTTTGTATTTTGTCTGAAGTGCTGGTCTATAAAAGCATCTGACAGTCTGTTAGATATAAACAGAATCTACCATAAAGAATAAGTATTTGAATCAGATATTTACAAGGTCAACAACCAAAGGTATAACATCAAGATAGTGAAACTGAAAAACAGTCAGTAAAAGTTATTAACAGCTTTCCTTTCAAATTCTTCTTTCCTTTTTGCTTCTGTATCCAATAATATACTTCAAGCAGCGACTCATAAACAAGTAAATCATTGTTTACTCTGATGACATTCTTTCAGATACAAGGAGCTAAATGTGTGGCCCACATCACAAAGGGCAAGCAGATTACTGTTCTGTTTTAGATGGAGGTTCATTTCCCAGCAACTATTTGTTAGGAATATTATTCAAAGACAGACATCCTTTAAACTTGTCAGAATTAAAATGTCTCCAATCTTCGGGTACCTGTTGGATCAATTTGGAGATAAATAGAACTCTTAGAGTTGTGACTGACACAAATCAAAAATGAAAAGTATTCATTTTGTGAATATATATTATTCACAATATAAGAATGATATCAGGAGTTTTCATAATTGCAAAGATACCAATTACATTCACAGGAAAGAGATAGTGTTATAGTACATTTGATGCTCAATTTGATATTTTCAGCACTGATGATACCTAGGGCCCAAGGTATTGACTGACATTCCTTAGAAATTCTCTAGCTGAAGGACACACTTGTCACCTTACTGAACTCTTCTCTGTGTTTCACAGGTTCTCTTCGTGATTTCAATGTAAAACTCTTTTTCCAGTATGAATCCATAACAACCTGGGCCCCTTTTATTACATCTAACTTTGTAAGCATATGAAAGAATATGATCAGTTTTGCATAAATAAATATGTGAGTTTTATTTTTATTTGTTGACCAGAGATCCAATGAAAATATTGTATATTTTCTTTTATTTTCTTTTTTTTTTTCCTACTCCTTTGATTTCTTAATCAGATTAATTCAGGAGAATAAAATTTCCCACCTTTTTTCTTTTTAACATAAATGCATCTTTAAGTTCCTAGTAGTTTTGGGGACCTGATTTGCCACCATTGATGATTATGAAATGAGCTAAATCCTGTCAATAGAAGTACAAGAGGAAAATTTAAAGGGTAAAAAGAAGATTTTTCACTTACTAATTAGAAAGCGGTTAGTGTAAGATTTGTCACTGCTGTTGAAAGCTCAAGATCGCAATTGTATTTTGACAGATTTCCAGTGACTAAGTTTTGTAAGGCTTACTCACAAGTACCAGATGACCCCAGAAAATCCTAAAATCAGTTATGACATTCAAATCAGAACACAAAGGTCCCGTGCATCTGTGCCCAGAAGCTGCTCCTGTGGATGCCCAGGAGTGTGTTGGTCTGGGGACCAAACAGTTGCTCAAGTTCTCTAATAACACAGTAATGCCTTGTTATACTGTAAAACACAGTCACTGTTTTTGTGGACCAAAAATCTCTTGCTACCTCACTCAACATTTTGTAGTTCCATCATAAAGAATTTAGTGTTTATTAACCACTCTGCTCTGCTAACTGCTGCCATTATCCCACTCCTCTGTCCTTCGCCTTTGATTTATTTAATTGGCCTTCATAAGAAGAGAACTGATGATGACTAGGATGAAAATATAACAACTCATAAAGAGGCACAAAGAACACATGCAATAGAAGATGTATGTCAAGCGTTCAATATTTTGTGAATTGATGAGCAATTCCAGAATGGTGGCCTTCTCTAAGAAAGACTGGAAGAACCACCCAGGCACCACAAGACTCAGTCCCAACTGACAAAGTGAGGTACCAATCAAAATCTCATAGGAGCATATCGATCATATCCTGAGCTGTGTTTTAAAAGTCAAATGAGCATTTTAATTAGCATCTCAGCTGCTGAGAAGTCAGCTTCTCTCCCAGATGATTGATCAACCTGAGGATCTTGCTTCTGCCTCCCTGTCCTACCCACAGCTCTCCCTGCCCCATCAATTTAGCTTGTGTACCTTTCATGACTTGCTAAGGATGACACTTCTCAGGAACACCCACCCCAGACAGCAGAGTAGGCTTGTAGTGCCAGCAGGTACACTTGAGACACCAAAACTGCTCCATGTCCTTCTTGCTAAAGCATGGTTACCTATCCTCTGAGAGACACTAGAGGGGAAAATACCTTCTCTACCTTTCCTGAGAACTCCTCTGGCATCATTTTATAGGTGAGAGTCACTAGGAAAAATATATTGGCAGGAGTTAAAGCAGGAATCAGCTTCTGCCTCTCCCTTTCTCCCTCCTGCCCCTACACATGGTTGATTTTTCTTTGGTGGACACACAAGACAACAAGGAGTTCTGATACACTCCAGCCAGGGCTATGACCTCGGTAAGCCAGAGAATAGATCTGGAGGGTATAAGAGGGGTTGGTACAACCTTAACTCACATAAGCCATCTGTAGAAACTCTTCACATCTACAGCATGTGCTGGGCCGGAGGGGAGAGCAGAGAGAAGTGCAGAAAGGCACTGACAGCAGCCTGATCATGTTTATTTTTACTGGAGAACAGTTTGGCCTATCCCAAACGGTGGGAACACCAGAAGGAGGGGATTAGCAAGTCTATAAAGTCTGTCAACACAAAATAAAACTATACCTGGCAAGGAAGAGTGAATTTCCACTTCCATACTTGAATTCAGTGTCATTTCACCTTGCTATGGCAGATATTGTCTAGGAAACAATAGGACACCTTAGCATCCTTTACAGCAGACAGCTAAAAGCCAGTGAAGGATTCAATAGTTTCAGCTGGTATTTGCAAAGAACCATAAAGGGGCAACCGAGATACTTTTCAGGAAGGCAGCACTTGGAGTGATGGTGCAGTGGGGTTAGTCCCTTGTGATTTTAAAAAACCATTTAAACAGCTAACAACAGCAGGTGTTCAGTGCTAGTGAACAGACATGTTAGATAGCACTGCAAGAAAATAAAATACACATGTGTGAGGCAAGGTCAAAGCAGACTGACAGCACACAGATGCCCAGTGCTGGTTCCAGCCCTTCTGTCAGCGAAGCCAGGATTCATCCCTAGAGAATTCAGAAATTGTATTTTGTGACATTGGTGCACTACACTTGACCTATTTAACATTACAAAATAGATGTAAATTATACCTTTAGGAAATCCTCCCATTTGCTATTGACAAAGATCAAAGCATGACTTCTGGGTCACGTGTAAAAACCTCTAAACAGAACATTAAACCAGTTAAGAGCAACATGAGCAAGCTGCTATTGCACTTTTTGAAAGTAAAAAAAAGGAATTTCTTGTTACTATTTCATAAGGGTTTAAATAAGAAACCATTTGAAACACAAGATTTTACACTGAAAAAGCAAGAGAGCCATGTTTCATTAGGAGCATTAGTTTTTGTTGTCAGAAACAGTACCAAATAGACCAAAGATATGGCTCTTTATTGATTAGTCCTCAGTGCATGTTTAATCAGTGATTGGCCTGTTCCAGGTTGACTGTCAGTAAATTAACACAGACACTCATCTGTTCTTGGAAATAC
Organism: Picathartes gymnocephalus; assembly: GCA_013390045.1. Lineage (NCBI taxonomy): Eukaryota > Metazoa > Chordata > Aves > Passeriformes > Picathartidae > Picathartes > Picathartes gymnocephalus. Next base: position 65,024 of record WEKY01024109.1, read on the forward strand.
CATGTTGTTGGACATTAGGAGGTTCTCTAAGTCCAGTGTTTTTAGTGAATTCACGTGAACATAGTCTAAATTATCAGCAAACAGAGGATTACAGATGTGTTAGTTAACGACTGATGAACTAGCAAACAAAACTATTTGCATTATATTATTATAATCTTTACCTTGATAGTCACCTTAGTATTTTTTTACAGTTATTTTCTGTAGCTGATGAAACCAAAGCATACCTTCAATTGAATTTATTAGGCTCTGTATTGCGGTTTCTATTTTGTTTCAGTTATTTTTGCTGCATATGAAGACCAAGAAGGGATTGTAAATGGTCAAACAGGAAAAAGAAAAAGTGAAAATAAAAGTCAGTCTGAGTCCCTTTTAAAAAACTTTACTCTTAATAAGGTATTCTCCATTTCCATGAATTTTGAAGACAGGTCCAGCCTCTATTTTCAAAGGCAATGCAACTGATCCACAGAAAATGTTCACCCAGGTTTCATGAACCTGTGTTACTATTCCGACCAGAAAGAAACTTTGACTATACTGGCCATCAGCAATCAGACTTCAGATAGACACTTTCCCACCAAGAGCAGAAAGGTCCTCTCTCCACGTGACAGGATAGCCGGGACTCTTGTTCCAGGAATCAGGTTTCCATTGCTACCTGGCACCAGCACAAAGGCAGGAGGGCAGTAGGATCAAGGCCAGACTGACAGCACCCTGACCTGTGTACACTGCAGGTCTGTGGATGCCTGCCTCTCCCTTTGCTATTGCTAAGCTGATGCTCATCATCCTGCATGACATAAGTCTGGACTTCGTGAGACTCATGCCTACATTTATACCATTAGTCAAGCTGCAGCTGGTGCTCTTATGATGGTCAGGGAGATCCTGCGTGGCAGTCTTTTGTTTTCCCATAGATGTAAAAAATGCAATTGTCTATGAGTTGAAGGACAGGGCCTACCCCACAAGCCCATTTTACCTGCTCTTAGCCATTCTGCATGCTCTCAGCTGATGCAGCCTCACAAACTACTCACAAACTAACTGGAATTATATCATGTGTTTGCCATCAGCTGAGTTTTGCTTGCATTTCAACTGCGTATATTTGCAACTGAGGGGCTTTTTTTCCCAAACTTTACAGAGTAGTTTTCTTTTGTAAAATTTCTTCCTACTTTTTAAATGGGAAGTGCCTCAAACTAGAAGGAAGTTTTGTAAAGGTTCCATCCAGTAAACTGTTAAAATTTCACATTCCAGTAAATAAGGGAAGATCTTTGTGACTTCGTCTTTGAGGGTCAGAAATAGGAGGGAGGAGATGTTGCACATAAATGAGACAAAAATGCAATCGTTATTTGAAAATTTATTTGGTACTTCTGAGACAAGAGTATTTTTTAATGCCCCTAAGGGGTTTCAAGCTTCAGGACTTATTGCTGCTGCTGCTACAGCAGTCTGCTCGCCAGCTAGTCCGTGGAGGATACGACAACACCTGCTTAAACAAGAAACACCACCCAAACTATCCAACACCTCCTGGATTTGCACACACCTTAATCAAGATGGTGTGGGCTAATTTTTCTGCAGTGATAGGAAAATCTACACAAGCTCCCAGCACAGGAGCTGATATCACTCCTACCCTTGCCACAGTTACACTAGGGAAGGGTACTTTAACATTTCATACCCTGACAAAGGTTTGCCAAGGAGCAGGGGTATTATTCTCTGTTTTGCAGTTCAAGACCTAAGACAGAGACCACGTGGACTGATCTGCATGACAGAAAATCTGAAACTGAGCAGGGATTCAACCTTCATCCCAGGCTTGCCTTGTGTTTTAGAGGGGGCTTTTTTCTTGCATGGTTGGATAGTAACATGGAATACCATACTTCAGACAAAAAAAAAAAAAAAAGGAAAAGGGAATTAAAACACATCCCATAATGAGATCATTATATTCTGATTGACAGAATCCTTTCTCAGGGAAAGAGTATTACCAGACAGTTACTCAGAGAAGAAAATCAAAGGGACAATCATACTGACCCTGCCACACTGAGAGGTTTTCAGGAAATACTAAATGTAATGTAGTTATTTCTAGGGCAGTGTTTTGGCTCAGGTCATAGGAAGATGAGAACCAGAAAATCTGAAATTGAAAAGCCAACCCTTCAAGTGACCTAAAACAGCCAGTTGAATTTGCATCAGTCAAAGTGACAGTGCTATTAATAATATAGGCAGCACTTCATTTGGAAATCAAAGGAACTGTGAATGTACAATTAGCAAAATACCTGTAAATCCTGTTTGAATAGAGGGGGAGCTATGTTTTGTCTTATAAATCAGGATTTTAGTTGCTGTGGTAATGTTTCTTTTATAACTTGTCTATGTAAATGAAACTCAATCCCTGTTGTCTCAAGCCACAGAGGATTATAGAGTAATGAAAAACAAAACTAAACCAAAGGAACCTAGTCAACTGAAGACTTAAAATGAAAATTGTAAGTAAAAGTTACACAAAAAGTTACACAAACAGATTAACTCTTTTTGTTGTTTTTATTTCACTAAGGAAAACAAGCTTTGGAAACACTTTACAACTGGAAAACACAGCATTGATATTAAAACAGTCCTCTGCAGCTCTGTCTGTCTCCTGCACCTGCCTCTGGCACCTCAGGTAGATGTCTTACAGAAAAAACATAGAGGTGCTGGCTAACAGCTGGTAGAGAAGACGGCTGGGGATGGTGATGAACAAAGGCTGAGGTGGAGCATTATAAGATAATTGGGCAGATTTGAGGTCAGGTAATGGACCAATCTAACAGTAATCAGTCAACACATAGTAATTTTATTTCACGTAAAACTTCAAGGCAGTTGAAATCCGTCTATGCTCAGTATTCTGGAAAGAGCAAAACAGACTTTCATCGTTTCCTAAATAGAACTACACTACGGCCAATGTTTTGCTGGCTTTATCACCACATGCAAAGTGTTGCACAAACAGATTGAGCCAGTGCATTATAAAGCAACAAGTCTGGACTCAGCATAGCTGCCACCCTACAGTAAACAACCCTGGTCTAATCATCAAATATTATGAAGCCCTGGGAACAGTTTTTGTAAGACACAACACTGCACTTGGTTTCCAAGTGGCGGAAGCTGCTGGCTGTGGCACGGCACTAGTTCAGGGTCCTCAGGGAAATCCATTTGCTTCCCCATGCTCCTGTCTTTCTAGGTAAAGAGGGGCAAAAAAAACCACAGCAGCAAGTGAACAAATGTGAGGATTGTGTAATCTACCACCTTATTTTCTTCCCCTCTTCAGGAAATATCTATAGAAATTAATATAATGCACGGAAGCCATGAGATAATGTCTTATGTCTCTTGGTAGAGGGCATGGATTTAACTGTCTCTTACTACAGTAGGATTTCACAGGCCATATCTAACCATAGAGATATGCTGACATGTAACAGAATCTTTGAAAGAAAAGGAAAGTCCCTCTACTGCACCCCCTTGTAAAATGCAAAATTTCCTGTCCTCATAGTGCTCACCCACAATGTCTGTGGTACACTGATCTGATTTTGCTATTACTCGTTATCTCTCCACTTAATTACCTACCTCTCTGACTAATTGCATCTGGGAGGCCAGTAAATGAAACGTAGAGAAGTTTGTGTCTATTTATCTCATATTTGCACCTGACAAGTAGTTTAAACATGGGCTCCTCCCATGGCTGACCTAATGTGGCATAATATGCCTTGCCATAGGAATTGCATCAAGAAGCTGGTTCCCTTCCGACTGAGTTATCAGTGTTGTCCATGCTTTTTCCCTTGATGCTGGGATCACCTGGAGTGTCTGTCCAATGGCTCATGCAGATTTCCTGAGAGGAGCTGTATACACAGGCAGTGCTTGAACCCACGTTTGAGCAGTTGTCAGCTCTTTCCAGGTGGATTTCAGACCATTGATTTTTGGTCTCCAGCTTAGAGGAAACTTAGAGCTGCCACACAGAGAATAGAGAAGTGGAGGCAGAAAAGCAAAGGCAATCCTTCTCTCCTCCCCCATCATTTAAATTGGATACATAATATGGAAGAGATCCCTGGAGCTGTGTATAACCCAAATTCTGACTGAATGGAAGAAATTAGCATGCTGCAACATCTCAGTGAGAGCAGGAGAGATACTGGCAATGGAGCCAAAAAGGACAAGAGGAACTATCTAGCAGAATTACCTCCATCTTTGGTTATAAAACCTATACCATGCCCCCAGGTCCAACAGAGATTAGTTTGGTTGCTTGTTGAGGGGGGGAGGTGGGTGGCAATCCAGAGCTTGCTGTATGGAGAATTTTTCATCTATTTTTGAGGCAGTTGAAGGAAGTATGTGCTAAAGGCAAAAGACTGTGGAAAAAATATTTGTAGAAAATATTTTGTGTAAGCTTACAGGATTTTTTAAAAATGTATGTGGCAAGCAAGCAGAGATTTATATAAGTGCGAAAGCTGCATTATCAAAATGTTAATAGGTAAACATATTAATAAAAATTCTGTGAAATTAAGAATCATGTGAGTTTCTTTTAACACAGAAGAGATGTTAAAAATTTTCTGTGCCTCAACCCACTGCCAACATGCTTCAGGGCTCAAAGCTGCACATAACTCTAAGCTCCACAACTCATCCCATTTGTCCTTGCTTCCAGACTGTCAGAGTGCAGGTCGGTTCATGGTCAGCAGTACTGGAGGCAGCTGACAGATCCAAAAGAATCAGAAATGACACCTGATCTTCATCCATCATTGACAAAGGATTATCAGCCAACACAAATATGTGCTGTGACTTCTGTATCGAGTGGTTTGTAAACAACCGTGCATTACGGACAGGATTTCAAGAGAGCTCAGTGTTGCCCTATTCAGAAAGAGAAGCAGAACAAAAGTGTGCTGATATGAACTGAATCAAATTCAGCACTCATAGCATACGGAGAGTAGGATTATCTGGCCATCTACTGAAGGATCTGGGATCTGACAGAAAGATTTAGGATTAGTTTCCTACAGAGAAAACATATTTAAGGAAATAGTGAAGATTAAATTGATGCATGTCATTGTGTGGAAGAGTGTCTGGTTTAAGACTGAGGTTTATTGGGAACACTTTCTGTGTGAAACAAGTTCAGAAACACTAAGTTTCAGTCTCTCAAATTGGCTGTCATGTAGAGAATTTTCTAATGGCACCGTTATTCTACAGTTCACTCAGAATTCATGTCATTCTGACTTTAAAGGGATTCTCTGGATTATTCTGTCCAAAATAGGGCTATTTTAATTTCTACAAACAGAGAAAAAGGGAAGGGCTGTTCTCTGGACAAGGAGGTAGTTCTCTCTGTGCGTGCCTCTTCTCTGACATCAGAGCCCAGAAAATAATATTCCACAGACTGGTAACCCTAATTTCCCACTCACACCATACTGTCCTCAGTCCCTTCTGTCCAAAGCCTTAATTCCCCATTCCTTCCTGCCTAAAACCTCTTTCAAATGCCTTCTGTGTTGAGGCTTCCCTTCCAGTTGTCCCTTTCCAAGGCCTCTGCTGTTTCAAATCACCTTTCTCCCATACAAAAGTCACTCATCTTCCTCCCCATCTCTCCTTGCTTAGATTTACTTCATCTCTGACAATTATTTTCCCATAACTTTCACTAATGCTGTTCCTCCAGAGGCAGTCCTTGCAATTCCTAAACCTCTAAAACAGAGAAATAAGGCTTTCCTAGTCCTTTTTGAAACCCAACCTTCCTTTCCCATCCATCACCTTTCTTCTCCAAACCCTCTATCAAACATTTCCTCAGACCTTTATTTCCATTTCTGTTCCCAATTCCCATTTTCTCTCCTGCAGCCCCTGTGCTCCATATCCTTAGTATTCCCAGCCTAGTTCCCACCTCCTGAGTGGTGTCATTCATTTATAATCCATGTATTACCCCCCTGTTGACTGCCAAGGGACAGTTCTCATCCATGCTTGCCTCCAGCAGAGCCCTCCCCTTCCCTATGCCGCTCTCAGAGAAACTCTTTGGAGATGCTGGGCACACACTTGGAGCCAGCTGCATTGGTTCCATCAGACATAAAGGAAACTTCTAGCAGCTTCCCACAGAAGCCAGCCCTGTAGCCCCCCAGCTACCAAAAACTTGCCATGCAAACCCAAGACAAAAGTAATTATTCAAGAAGTATGAGCATCAATTTTCATTTCTCTCCTTAGCCAGTGGGAATTCAGACAGCAGGATTTCTCCTGCTGCTTTGATATTAAGTAACCACTAGATAAAATGAGCAAACATTCCTGGAAATGGTAATGAGAATCACGAAATCTTTTTTCTCCTTGTGATGTTTATTATAGCCCAAATTTTCAGGACTGAGCTCCCTATTATGCTCTCCTTTTCATCTTGTTAGTCTTCTTTTTTCCTGTGACTATTCCAACTTCAACTGGAGAAGATGTAACAATATATACAGAGCAACCTGCATCTGAAGAGGTCTGATGCTCAATCAAGAAATGAAAGACTTGGCATTGAACTTTCTCAGTCTAGCCAAGAAAGGCCTAGAGACAAAAATTCACAATTCTCCCAAGTATTAGAAAAGCTATTGTATCATATTATGAAGGAATTAAAAACCCATTTCCTTTAAAAAATATTCATAATTGTGTTTTTCAAGCAGCACACTGCTCTGCGTGTTTGCTATGAATGTTCCAAGAATGCATTCCAACTTAAAGAGAGACTTAGGGGAAAATTCCTATTTCTGAAACCTGACCAAGTGTTGAACCAGCTGCTGAACTTCTCATACTAGGGCAATCTGAGGTGGGCTGTAGAGAACCGAATTCTCATAATAGTAATGTTAAACATCAAACGGAGGGACCCCTGGTGAGTTTAGGTATCTATATTGGGTTAGCTGCAGCTGAACAGGGGATTTTAGGATCATAATTACATTCAGCTACACCCAAGTTTATTCAGAACTTCCTCAAGCCTCAGCCCTTTCGCAGATATGACCTTGATTTTTTTTTCCTTTTAGTGCTCCACAATCTCTTCCAGATCATTCTCAGAAACACAGGAGGTTGAAGTGGTTTTCTGCTTTTTTCCTGCATACTTGGACACAAGACAATCGTTAAATGACCTCAGAAAGCTTTATGGGAGGGATTATGAGATGTCGTCATAACAAATTACCAGCTCCTGATCAACATTGATGCTGCCTCCTCACAAAAGCAAGAAACTCATGAGACAAGAAAAACCTCTCCAGCTGAAGGAAGAAAGGAGACTCCCCCTGCCAGAACACTTTTCCACATTGCAGAGAGGATCACCAGTTGCTGGGCTGGCTCTGTCTCTTGTCCTCTGTTAGGGTAGCACATGAGGACAGTGCAACTTCCTCTGCATGTGCCCAGGGTGCTGGGATTCCCTCGTGTCCTCAGGCTGGGACCTGTAGCCTCTCTCTGCAGAACTGTTCTAGATGGGATGTGGTTTTGACAGCTGGACTGACAACTGCCCTATGGGAAATGACTCAAATGAAGTATGTCAATGTTGTCACGCAAAGGGTGACAAAGAGCTGTCAGATGACCATTGTCATTGATTTCTGTAGTTATGTTTTTTCCAGTTTAAACAATATTTTGACTGTGAAATATCATCTAATTGCATACTTCCCAGTGGGAAAAATTGTTATTATTCTCATTTTTATTCCATGTGCTAGAATGTCTTTTCTATACTCTTTTCTTACACCTCCAAGTCTCACTGTAGAAATGTAATAATTGCACTGAAATTCACTAGCACTCAAAACAATGGAATAATTTATTCCAACTGTCACATCCGCATTAGGGGACTTACCTCTGGGGCAGATTTGGCTCCCCCATTTAAAGTTTTAAACTATCAGTTGCAAAACAGAGCTTTTAGAGCAGCCCCCACACTGTCTAGCAAACTTCTGAAATAAACCTGCAAGACTTTAAAAAATCTATTTTGCTTAAATGGCACTTTTCAATGAGGTAATTGGGTTTTTTTGAAACTAAAAACAAGTTTGAATAAAGAAACATAACACTGGTCTGTATCACTGGAGTCCCTATTTCTCTAATCTGCTTAAAGCCTAAAGAAAACTATCAAATTCAACCTCTCTGAAATAGAAACTAAATCATCTCAGCAACACTGAGATGATTCACTCACTTCTGTATTACTTCAAAAATAAATAAATAAGGAAATATCTATCAGAACTATGATATGCTGCAAAGACATTTTCCATTTGTTACCTCCCCGAACAGGATTCTGGTGCTTTTCTAGTAAAAGTTAAATGCTCTGTAAATCCCTGCAAACCGTTTGCTTTCATTCCAAGACAAGAAAGATATCTATAGCACTAGTCATGAGGATAGGCCTTCTGTGCAGTGACCACTTCAGACAACACTCAAATCACTCACCTTTTGCTTCTGGTTCAGGCAATGATGACACAGAGGCACCCTGAGCTCCTTTCTGTCTATCTGATTCCCATGCATGTGATTGTCTGACTAAAGGGCTTGTTGCAAAGATGTTCCAGGGCTCATCAATAGCTTCTACACAAATTGCAGTCCTTTTCAGAAAGACCTGTCCTCTCATCTGCCATTCATTCAGCAGAGCTCTGGGGTCAGAGGAACCAGGTAATCCACAATAATCATTTAGCAGGTGAGTAAGTTTGGTCACTTCAAATTAGCCTGTGCTTTGCCAGACAGAAGATTCAAAGACTACCAACAGAACTGGAGAATTAAAGCTGGTTTTTCAAGCATCCCCCTATTTTACTACATGGCAACCAAAGGTCTATCCTGATGTATTGGTTATTTGCTCTGACCAATGCACTGTGAAACTTATGTGGTGCCAATAGCTCTGCTGGCAATTAAAATTTTCCTAGTATTGATCCTGGCATCTCCTATTTTGTGTTAGTGGCAGCCAGACACTGGGCCAGCAGTGTGCTGAAGTGGGAGGCAGGAAGAGGAAAGCTGTAGAGAGAGTATCATCATGAACTGAATGTGTTGTTACGTGCAAAGCATGACCACACATGCAAAATGCTGATTCCATCCAAACCCATAAAGCCTGACTTTAAGCTGATGTAGCTCCGTCTTTTCTGCTCCTTGTTGAGTCATCACAAGGCTTTCTTGTCCAGGATTAGACCTAATCCTTCTGTGTCATCACCCTTTACACCCACTAATGTATAAAGTGAGGGCTGGACCCTGGCCACAATAGCTTCCACAGATTTGTAACTCATAGCATATATGAGACAGCTTTTTCCTCCCTGTTATAAAGTATCAGGTTTCTGTTTTCTTCTTCTAATTTCTGCACAACATCTTGATATAATTTGTTCTAGTTTGACATATTTTACAAAGTGATATGTAGCACAGCCCAACATTTATAAAATCACAATAATTTTTATTTTCTAAAAAATACTTGCATTGCAGATATAACCTCTAAGTTTAAAAAAAAAAATGTTCTTTTCACATCTTGCAGAGGGGTTCATCTACCTTAATTCTAACATCTAGGAGTCTATCACTTCATGTAGAGGCCCTACATCATGTTACCTTTATTCTTCTTCCTCTCTTCATACTTCCATTGCTCATTTTCTCATTTTACACTGTTCTCTTTCTGTGGCTGCTTTCATTTCTCCATAAATACTCTTACTCTAATATTCTCTCATTCCTCTGTACTGGCTCAGACATTCTTTCTTTCTTTCTCTTTCCCTTCGGTCACCTTCCTCCTCCATTGCCCTCTTCTCTTCTGATGTACCAGCTCCCTTATTATCTTTCTTTGTCACATTCCTACTTCTTCCTGTCTTTCTCCCTCTCTGCAAGATACTCCTTCCCCATTTCTTCTTCCTCCATTCCCATCTTTTCTTCTGTGGATCAGTTTTCCACTCTGATGTCTTCTTCTCACTCTCACTGCTCTCATTCCCTCATTTCAACCTGCCTCTTCTAAGTCCCTGTCTCTTATGATTTCTAGCTGTTCTTGCTCTACCATTTGAATTTGCTTGGGTTTTTTGTGGCTTCTTTTCTTCTTCTTTCCCTCCCATTCTCTAAGTGATTTGCCAGTGTTACAGGTTTTACTGATTATGTTTGAGCCCAAAGCACAAAAATACCCATCCTCTAAATTGCAGCTACCCAAAACTCCTGAAAGGATATCTTGAATGGTGCCACAGCTCTTCAGCTTCACTAGGCCATCACTAAAATAAAGGTTTGAGTTTAGGTGGAAGGATACTCTTTCCTTGTTTGTGATCTTCACTGGTGTACTCAGGTTTTCTTTGGAAGGAGTGCTTAAAATTGTGCTTCAGCCTGGACAACAGACAAGAACTGCATGCATTCAGCAGAACACATGGACACAGCAGGACTTTGCAGTTTCCCCAGGCTGGGGGATAGGAGGGTGCACCTGTAGATCTCAGGTAAGTTGTCCTTTGATATTCTCTGAGATGCACAGTTAGGCAGTACACAGGACACAGGACACATTACAGTTCTTGCTCAAAAGTATTCAAGTGTTAAAAATGTCAGTTCTCTGAAGAATAAGAAAGGGAGAAGCAAGAGGTACTGTAGCCTATGTGTGTCTGGAATTGAGCACTTTTCCTTTTTGAATGGGCCAAACAAATCAAGAAGCAATGCTGTCAATCCTGGAAAGACTGGAAGGCTGCAAAACTCGAAAGTCTAGAGCAACATTGGCTCTGCATTTTACTGCTGGAAAAAAACAATGCAGTAATAGAGGAGTTTCACCTCCTAGGGCTACTTTGCACTCCCTTCCTACATTTGGAAACTCTAACTGCTCTATCCATTTTACAGAATCAGTCTTCTATCAGTAGGGAAAATACTCTTGGTTTTATTTGCTGCAACCTTACGTGAGAAAGAACAGAGTCTCACTTCCTGCAACCATCAGGAGCTGATACCTGTCCTTGGTTTCAGTGTTCTCAGGCAGCAAAGAGAACTGAGCTTCTCTCTCAAGGCCCATTCTTGCTAACTGCTAGGTTATTGCAATCTGCAGCAAAAAACTGATTCTTAAAAAATACCACAAAACAATTTGTTATCACAATATAGTTTTAAGACCATTTTCTTAAGCCAGTTATGTATGTCACACAAAAACAATAAGACAGATTGACATAGATCTTCAAATATATTTAGATCCCTAAATCCCATTTATTTTGGTATGAATTTCACATGAACTGGAAAGGACCCAGTCTGCCCAATTTTTAACAACCCCAGATCCATTAAAGAGTAAATAGATGTAGATGAGTAATTCCACTATAGCAATGGGAAAAGGAAGGGCTTAAAGGATAAGGCTAAGGTCTGAGACATGAAAATTTCCAGTCATTGTAACAGGATCAATTCAACTATACAGGGAAAAAACAGTGAAAGAAGAATTGTTACGCAAAGAAAGAACCAAAGAGGAATGTCAGCCTAGAATAGAGCACTATGTGTGACATGGCAAAACTTACTATTTTCATACTACATAAAAAGCCAAGGTAGCATTAGAAGGGGACAAACAGAAGAAAATGCCAAACTACAGATCCTGCACTAGCAGTCAGTAAGAATTTCTTCTCAAGACAGTCTTCTATCTTCCACCCTCTCAGTTCTTGGCACAGAGATTGCGAACATAGTCTCCAATGCTCAGGGTTGATGAGCAGGGCTGGAGACAACAGCCTGAGAAGTGATCTGTAGATTGTCTTAACTGAAAGGCCTCAGCACCTCTTCAACAGAGTATCACCACTTTGAACTAAAAAAAATCTCAAAACTCATCAGACAACTGACAGCTCTGAACATGCAGACAGGTCTAAAGAGTTCCCAACAGGAACCAGCAAACCCAGAAAAAAGGCAGCCAGGAAAGCTTGGAATGAGAGTATAGGTGATCCTATATTACTCCCAAGTATCTTGGGTGGACGCATGTGCTGCACCTTTCAATCACAGCTTAGATACTCCTCTGGGCAGATGGAATCACATCTTTGGACAAAAAAATGAGCACGTTCCTTTTGCTGTTTGATTTTATTATTGAAATATTACTGGATTTTGTCTGAATTGCTCGTGTAAATAAATATAATTGTGCTCAGGAAATCCCTTTTTGCAGTCCTTCAAAATGAGCCCTCATTTATGCCTAGGCCTCCCAAGTATGCTGATAATACAACTGATTAAGTATTAGCAATATTGAAGCAAATTCCTTTGGAATTACATTACTTTAGAATCTACTGCTACTCCTCAGCATGTCTTTCCCAAAGAGTTATTTGGACTTTCACTCATTTAACTCAGCATCCCCCGAAGTGAGTAAGCCTCCAGATGGTCTCTTCTTTTGCGGTGGCTAAGATATTTTTACTGGGAGGGGGATGCAATTTCTTTCAGACTGCATCTGTGAGACATTTAGGAAGTTATATTGGTGCTCACAAAATAACGATGCCTGTCCTGAAAAATCATCCTGCTCTTTTATGACAGTCTGTTTTAATTGGCTGCCTACCTAGTGTAGCTGCCTTCTCAGCCTACACGTTTGCCTGTGCTGGGCTGAGATGTCAAAAATGGAAGAAGAAAATGAATTATTTAAACCTTCATATAAAAAAGCACCCAATTCTTTTGTCATTACACTGATTTTACATTAGTTTTTAGAGTTTCCCATTTATATTAGTGCATTTTATGAAACCACTTTTAATTGACAGCATTGTGAGATGTCAAACAGACAATAGGAGCTTTCTCAAAGTTAAAGATGGCTCTTGGTTCTGATATTTGGATTTATCACTAAATCTTTTTGAACCTTGATATGTTTGAATTTATGGCAAAGCTGATTCTGCACCACAAATTCAGATCTGAATCACAACCCTCAGTATCTACTGAAACTGCACACTCAGTACCTACTGAAAAGCATTGCTCATGCTTTTCTACAGGACCTTCTGAACCAAGCTGTCAACATTTGTTTTATAATTGAAAACAACCTCCAATATGCTTCCATCCTTTATTTTATTTTGGGTTTTTTGTTTTTTGTCTGTGGGGGTTTTTTTGTTTGTTTGTTTGGGGTTTTTTTGTTGTTGGTTTGGTTTGGTTTGGTTTGGTTTTTTGGGGGTTTTTTTGTTTGGTTTTTTTGTTGTTGTTGTTTTTGGTGGGTTTTTTGGGTTTGTTTTGATTTGGTTTGGTTTTTGGGTTTTTTGTTTGTTTGGTTGGTTTTTGTTTGTTTGTTTGTTTGTTTGGGTTTTTTTTTTTGTGGGGGAAGATGTTTAATTGAGATTGACAGAATTCCTAAAAAATCCTAAAATGCTCTACAACAGTCTTTGGCATATTTTAAAATACCACATAATATAATTGTCTACAAAAGAGTTAAATTTCCACTGATATTTATTCATGTCAAATAATTCTTGTGTGTATAGAACTCAAGTAATTCTTTCTGGCCTTCTGTGAAGAACTTGAAATCACTTTTTGTTACATTCACTCAAATGACAAAATTATTGTTTGAATAATTTAAAATAAGTTTTTGTTTCATGTTTTAAAATGTGAACTGTTTCAGCTGAGATTGACAACAGGGAATTAAAGAAGAAGAGATCCTTTTAAGAAGTTTTCAGTTATATAATATTCCTTTAGTTAAATAATATTCTTTTAAAAAATATCTTAGTTTACCAGTTCATCCAACTTCTATCTCAGAGTAATATCATTTTAGTATCATCTTGTACTAATGGAAAGAATTACAAAAATAATCTTAAATACTCTGATTCATAATTTAGAATATTTGTCAACCTCCAGTATAGTCCCCATGTTTTGCACTGAAACTTCCATTAAATTTACACCAAATAATCTTTTATATCCTTATTTCTGGTTTTTTTCGTTTTTCTTTTTTTTTCTCCCTTATTCATCTCTTTGCTCTTACCTGTACTCAGGCGTCTTACCCTTGTTCACAGAGGCTTTAAAAGCATTGGTGTGTCCTCACTGTTCTGGTTATTGTGGCTGCCTTCTGGTATATGAAGGACATATATAAATATATTAGGACAGAGTATGTGGTTTGAAAGCAGAAGTTTCGTCATCAATGTGAAGGGTAACACGCTGACTTCTTCCACCTCTTTAATTGTAATGATCCCGTGATTGCTAATTTGAGAATCACAGGGACTATGTTGAGAATATACCCCCGTGCTGAAAATATACCTGGCTTTTTTGGATAATTGCAACACAGAAACACAGGAATAGGCTGAGTTTTCCTAGAGAGTCTATTCAATCTCATTTTTCAGTTGCATAGCATTTTCTCCCACATTGCAATTTTCCTTGCTCTGAAAGGGAGAGAAATATTTATAAATGTGTCAGAGCCCTAAAAGACAATTCTTTATTGAAAGCTAAAATTTGCTCAAATAAGAACTTCAGTCATCAGATTTTCTGTGCCCTCCACTGCAGCATACTATTATTAAACTTTACCAATGAGTATGAAAAACGTGACACAGTAACCAGTTACATAAACTGTACAGATGCTTCTGATGAAGGAGCCCTGCCAAAGTATGCTAAAGTGATGGTAGTAGGGTCCTTATCACTGATATAAAACTCTTCTTGCCATGTGGCTTGTGATTGTAACCTTTGCTGTAGTTTTCTGAGTGGATAATTGGTAAATGATGGTCCACACACGATGGCAACAGGACCCTGTTCTCACAGAGTCTGTGAGACAGGGAAGATCTACTACACTCTGAGTCTCAGGGGACATTCTGAATACCTACCATGTTGCTAAGATGGATATAGGTGGAATTTAATATTCACTCCCAAGAGGAGAGAGTGGTCAGAAACCTCTATCCAACATTAAGTTTTCTCACACCAAACAAATAGTGGAAATGCAGCACTTGGTTAGTTGTAAAGCATTTCTTAATACCGCAGGCAGTAATTTACAGAAAGGCTTTTCACTGGAAAAGAAGTTCAAACCATCAATGTAAAACTCAATCTTCAACTCCCTCATCTCATGCTATAATTAATGGGATGATACAAAAATCGTTACTGTGTTTCCTCTTCTATCCACGTGCAGAAAGACAAGTATTCATATCCAGAGCATTTTTGTTTGTATTTCTAGAAAAGCAGAATAAAAATCTAGATTTAGAGATGTCCCCATCGTCAGCATGCTCTGTTAGTGATGAGTAACAGTGCACTTAATGTATTAGTGGCTTTGGAATTCTCTTCACAGCAGTTAAATGCCTAACCATGAGTTAAAGCATCTATTTGGGAGGCCAAGCGCTTGTCTGTGAGCTCCTTTAGCTGCTTTTGCTTATCTGGCCTAATGAATTTCTTGGTATTCTTTAAGGAGATAGAGAGGTAGGATGCTCACAGGGATCATTGGGAATTCAGCATTCCCACAAGCCAGACCAGTTACCAGGGCAAACCTCTCTCCTCCCTAGTGCTGAATTGCTATTCACTTGTTTCAGATAAACATACTCTCCTGCCCTTCCACACACTTTGCATTATTCCACCCAGTTTTACACTATTTCTCCAGGAGGCATGTGATCCACTCTTCCAGCCATGGAACTGAAAGGTAGAGAGAGCTGTGTTACTCCAGACATGGATGATAAAACAATGGACTGTTAGTTTCAGACTTTTGTTGTTGTTGTCGTTTGCCAGGAGCTCTGCAGCGACAGTGCATCTTTGGTTTGACGCTGCTTTCTGTTATCTAGCCTGAATCCCACAGCTCTGTAGCCCAGCAATTTGTCATAAGCAAGTCCTTTCTATTTGTCTTCTCATGGAAATTTGCAACATTCCATACTAGTTCTCCCCTAGAGATGATCTTTGGATGTGATATCAAGCATCATCACTCTGTACTGGAGAGAGGACACGGCCCATTACAACAACATATCAATGACTATCAGGTCATGGACTGGAGTTAGAGACACTAAATTCTGGGGTTTTGTACTTGCAGACAGGAATTGGTGGGATTACCTTCATGTCTGTATTTCGCTTTCACCCAAACAGTAAGGGATGCTGATTTGCTTGTAAGGAAGGTACTATATTGAAAATTATATAGCCATGTGTTCTTGCAATAGAGTTTTTGAAGAACCACATCATTCATATGGGTGCAGGCTACACAAAACTCTGAGGAATGCTTAGGAATGGTGCTCTGAGGTCAGCATGAAAGGGCAAATGCGACAGAGGCTGGCTGACCCACTCTGCCTGGGATAAACCCTACCTGATACAGGTCCCTGGATCAGTGGATACACCAGGTGATATGCTCCGAGGCACCCAGAGCGTACAGCAGAGCTTACTTTCCTTAGACATTGTGTTAAAGAATTTGTGCCTAGTGGGCCACTGGAAACATTGGGACAGCACAGGCCAGAGGAAGATTCCTTGGTCAACAAGCCAAGATTACTGTGTGAAGAGAATCTACATTGCATACATGTCCCATCTTGTGAGTGGGAAAGGAATCTTCTTCTGCAAAATTTTCCTGTGCTGACTTCAGCAGCAAGACTAAGTGATAAGTCGCAGTGTGTATACTATTTCTTCTACTCTTTCCAGATCTCATAAAAATAAAAGTGAGCTTATAGGTTCATCTTTTCATTGCTCAACCATCCCTAAAAGGTGGGAAAATCCATTCATAGGGGAGATACCAAGAAACAACTTTAAAAAACCCCACCTTAAAGTAACTTGCACCATTATCACAAGGAAATACTTAATAAAGGCAAGGATGCTTTTCTTGCTTTTTGTGTAAGTACCAAGCAAAATGCACGTCCATTACCTTGTCTTCCAAAAATAATAAAAGAAATCCAGAATAAAAACCTATCCATTGTTTTAGAATAAAAACACTTTATCATTCACTATATCTTTGTAAAGGTTCAGTCTTCCTGGAGGTTCCTGGCAATTCCAAGGCCCTAAAAATTACACATAACAAAAGAATTTATAAAAACATGAGAAGACACGAGGTATCCTTTTTTCCAAAGAAACCATCAATTCCAGTTAGATTTCTTACTTTAAAAACTGAAAAATAAACCAAACTACAATCATTTAAGGTCATTAGACTGAAAAATTACATTTTCTTGGAAGTACTTTCCAGTGTAGTAACAGAACATATGAGGCTCTTTCCTTGGCTGTTTCGAACAAGTAATCAAAAGAGCTGTGCAGTAGCAAAGGAGAGGAAACTTCTTGCAGCTTGCTTGTTGAAGGGGTTGTTGTGTACTGATTCCATGCCCAGTGTGATCTGAATGCATCTCATGGCTGCTTAACCCATGCTGAATGGCCAGTGTACCTCACCATGCTCCTTGCAGAAACTGCCCCAGAACATACAGGCAAATCTTCCTCTGTCCACAAAAGGATACAGCCAAATGGCAAAGTGTAGCCACAAAAAAAAAAATCCCCAGTAGCTGCTCATGGCAGCCTCTGGCACCCTCTGCATTGCCAGCAGAGCACAGAGGGCTCCAAATGGGGTTGATGTTGCTGCCTGAAGATTTTATAGCAATGGTTGTGAAAAGGAAAATTCCACAACTAGCTTCATAGAAATAAAATTTTCTCTCTCTCTCTGTCATTTACTTTACAAATCTTCTGGAATGTGGTACCACCCAAGTATTAGTCGTGCATCACTATCAAGCTGAGAGCTTGAGTAAACATGAAAAAATCACACATAAGCTCATTCTGACTTGTGAAAGCCAAAAGTGAGCTGGGATGTAACAAGGGCTAAATGTGGCATGTCCTGTGATAAGGAAGAGCTTAATCAGGGAAGGGCCCTTGTTTTCAATTTGCTAATTTCCTTTTTCTACAACACTGTCAATAACAAGGGCGTAGAGGGCCTTTTTAATTGGAAAATGTCATGTCTTCACTGATTCGGGCACTTGCAGGGTATGGGTGGGACTTTCACCATTAGCACTAGCCATCACTGTCCCAGTGTTTCATTGTTTTCTGTCCCTCTATATCCTGCATTGCTAGGTAAGGCAACTCGTCCTGTCAACCCATATTGCCACCAAGGAATATAGAAACAAGTACTGAAAAGGAGATTAAGTTGGAAGAGAGCTGGCTGAATCTCTAAGTACAGTGAATCACTAATGCCAATGTATAAATCAGCTTCATTCTTAGTGGCCAAATTCTGGTCGGATTTACACTTATATGGATCCAGATAAACTCTGTGAAAGTGAAAGGAGGTCCTGTGGAGCTGCATCACAACAAGGCAGAAACAGAATATACCCCTTTGCTTAAATCCATCATGGTGTCAGGACTACAAAGTACTTGGGAAGACCCTTTTTCATAGGCTTATGAACTAATGAAAAAAGTAATCCAGAAAGACAAAGGTTTCTTAGGACACTTGCACAGTGACCAGTAACACAAATATGGTACTACTAGATTATAACTCCTAGAGTTGCACTCCTGAGAAAACAAATCAAAAAGAAAAAAAAAAATCAGACTGCAATAGAGCAAAAGAGAAAATCAGAATCATCAAGTTTTCATTCTGTATAATAGGTTTTCTTTGTATTTGTTTCCACTTGGAAACAAGTTGTGTTTTATAACAATTAAAAAATACATAAAACTCATTTGTGTGAGAGCCAGTGTTTCCCCAGATTCTGCATGGCAACAAGCATGATGAACTGAGAGCTACCCACTGGAAGCGACACTTTGCATCACCAAATTCATAAAGTATCACTTTTTTTCTGTGTACATCACAGTACCAACTTTCACTGCTTATTTCATCATACTTTAGTGGGACAGAAGACTAAATAACAGAATGCCAAGCCTGGTATAATATTTTTAGGATACAAGGATGAGGGCAATGAAGGTCATTGTTACTGGAAAAGAACCTACTCCACAGAGACAAGATAGAACAGGGAGAACTGGAAACCAACAGCTTTGTCTCTGGCCCCTACGCTGCACACCCTGAAGCTGCCTGTGAATGGTCAGTGACTGGAAGTCCCACTAATATCAGGATGTAAAGAGAAAGGTGTCACCATTTTTCCAGAAGCATAAAATGAGAAAGCCAAATCCAGACTAGTGAAGAGATTCTTTTCAGCAGGAGGAAGAAGTAACTGCAAGGTTTCAGAGAGGTTGTCTGTCTTTGTGAATTCAAGCTGTGAGAGCACAGCAGAATGGCCTGCTCAGCCACAAAACAGCCTCAAAATCCCCGGCTGTTAGACAGAGCTGACAGATCTCAGCTTTCCTGTAGAAACCAGCCAGATGCTGTAGTCTCTCATATGGCTAGCTATGTCAGGCAGAACAGGGTATGTAATCCATGAGCCAGGAAAAATTTTGCAGTGTCTTCCTCTGCCCCACTTGTCTTGGTTTCCAAGGACTGAAATAGCTTCTTGCAAACAGAAACAAGTACAATCATGAGACACATGACACAACTACAAGAATTCGATATTCACAGCTTGTTTTCAATGCCAGTTCTCTTTCTGCTCCCAAAATTTAGACGTAATCAGCTTTGGAGAAGTCACATCCACTCATCTTAACTCTCTGCCCCTCCACAGCAGAGTAGTCCCACTCTTAATGTCACAGAGAGAGAACATTTCCAGGATCATTCTGTCCCTGGAAACAAGGCCAGGTACTTGTTGATAGGGCCCTGGATGAGTCAGTCAAACACATGCCAGAGGCTGGGCTGTTGCAGGAGAGACCCCAACCCTCACTGCAGTTGTGATTGTTTTACATGGCCCTTCAGAAGGCCAAAAGAGCAGGAGAGACTGCAGGACTCAGCAGTGACAGCACTGATCTCTGGTCACCCTCTGTTACCTGCCATGGGCAGCTTCTCCTCTGTCCAATTGCTGCAGCGCAGCCCTGACTGCCCCACAAAATTCCTGCATTACTGTGCTTGGACGAGCTTCGTCTACCAATGTGATTGACTTCCCATAAAACAGTCCCAGTCAAAATATTTAAATGTACATAAAAGATCGACAACAAAGTACGCCTGTTCCAGAGGATCCAGAGAGGGAGTAACCATCCAGAGAAGATGAAGCAAATTTCCTGAGGACACCTTCTAAAACATCCTGTCCAAAAAACAACAATGCTATCACAACAAAAGCCTCTGCCCAATCCCATGGGAGAGTGGCTGTAAAGTAGTGGTTTGAAAAAAAAAAACTTTTTTACCTGCGGGGATTTTACAACTTCTGACAGGCATAGCTTCCTTTAAACTTTTACCTGCAGAGACTTTTACAACTTCCCGTGAAGTACAGTTTCCTGAAGGCCTGAAGAACCAATTAGTTGGCTAATCTTAAGATGGACACTCTATTTAACCACTTTAATAAGCTCACCCTGTGATTCACATTTTATGATAGGAGAAACGCAAGTTTCTCTTCTCTTGGTTTCCGGCTTCTGAAAAGGTAACAACAGCTCCCGTATGGGCCGGCAAGGCCGACCAGGCCCAGCCGAGCTGGGCCTCTGCCCCCCTACTCGGGAGTGCCGCAACAGCCGGGCAGGGGGAGGAAAAGTCATCAGCCCGCAGCGTGTTGAGATCCCAGCCGCTCCTGCCGCAGCTCCTGGCTGCTGAGATGCCGCAGCTTCCCCATGCTCTCCCTCCCCTCCCTGGGAGGGGAATGCAGCTCTCCAGGGCCGGCCCAGGCCCTCTCCCGGTTGGGCCCTCCCTGCTCCCCGAGGCAGCACCGGGCCAACCGGGCCAAGCAGGGCTCGCTCCAAGGGGACCGAGTGCGGCTGGAGGTCCTGCCGCAGCTAACTTTCTTGCTGGCTGCTGGGTGCCGCAGCTCCCCCGTGATTCCCCCCTCCATGGGAATAGAATATGCAGCTCCGGCCGCTGCCCAACAGAGGTCATGTGACCAACTACAACACCTGGAAGAGAGAGTAACTCTCTCAGTGCACAAATGGACTCAGATACAGCTCTTTGAACACCCAAATGGACTCAAAATGCATAAATGGACTCAGAAAAAGAATGAGAACACAGAAAGAACCAACACCAAGACACTGAGGTCAGTGAAGAAAAGGACTAAGCGTGCAGAGGGAAGAAAGAAGAGATGCTTTAAACTGAAATTCTTGCTGTAAAGCCATGGTAATGGACTAAGATATTAAACCATTTCCTTGTAACTCATTATATAAATTGCGGGGATGCATGTTCTAATAACAACTAAAGCAAGGACACTCTTGCTGAAGCAACTATTAAAATAACTGTGGTAATGGGGAACCTTACTACAGAGAAGAGATCCCTTACCTCAGAGAAGATAATAGAGACAAACCCTTGCTCCAGGGATAGGAGAAGTTTTACTTCCAGAAAGAGAAGACCCCTTTGCTTTCCTACCACAACAGCTCATCCTTAAAAATATACCCCAATAAAGATGAGTCCTCGAAACAGTTGCAGGAAGAGCTGCGTATCAAAGAAAGAGAATGTCACTGCAAACAGATCCTTTCCAGGTGGGAGTTCGCTGTGATATTGAAACCACAGAACTATGTTCTTGTGTAAAGTTTCCATGGTGTAACAGGAGAGACTCTTCTTCCAACTGAACTGACAAAAGACCAGTTTAAAAGTAGTAAACTGACTAAAGGTCTCAAATTTTGTCTCTGTATGTTGTTGCTGGGAGAGAGCTTGATAGAATGGGAGAAAGAGATGTATCTGAAAGTGGTTTTTTCGGTTCTTATTATTTTCTTTTTGTTCTGTTAATAAACTTTTTACCTTTAAAGTTTTAGACCTGCTTTACATTTCTCCTAATTCTTATCTCACCACCGAAATGAGTGGGTAAACACAGTAAGTACACTGGTGTTCAGCCAGAGTACTTAAACCACTGCATTGCATGAACGCCTGGTGTGAGAGGGCGACATAAAACAACTACATGGTGTTTCTGCCCGGTTTCGGATCAAAACCCGCAACAATGGCCAAGGGACCCTGTAAAATCTGCTTCTGGAGAAAAAACGTGATGCAGCGTACAGACCTTTGATAGATTGCTAAACAGTTTTGAAAATAATTAGTTTAAATTCAACTAAGAAAAAGACACACAACATATATTTCTTCAGCCTTACCAATTTTCTTGCTTTATTCATTCAGGGCTCAGCAGGGATGCTAACCAATTTCCTTAGTATTGCCAGCAGTTTCAGGATTTCAGCATCACTAGCAAATGCCAAGACTTTCAGGGTATTTGTGATATTTGAAAAAGAGCGTTGGTTATGAACATTTGTTTATAGAGTGCTTTCAGTCCAAACTCCCACAACACTGACCACACAGAAATCCCTGCTCTGATACTAACAGGAATGCCTTCACTGCTCCCTGGATTATTAAAACCTCTGGCAAGGCAGCAGCAGCCCTTAAGACAGCAGCTCTGTATTATAGCCTGAGACAAGAAAGGAATAATAATATATCTAACTAAATTACATGCAAATGTCAGCTAGACAAATATAGTTTCCCACACGGAATTTGGACAGAGCTCTCGTGTTAATACCCTAGCTCCTGGCCAAAGTGCCAAAGCGCTTCTGGAAGTTAAGAATGGCCAAGATCTTGTATTTACAGCTAATCCAAAAGCCTATAATGTTTGCATTAACTAATAGATTATATAATAATTACCATTTTAGTGACAAGTTGCAGCTCTTCATATTATGATTTTTTTTTTTTTTGGATGGGGGTGGTAATGGTGCCTGACTTAAAATGGCCTGTCATTCACTGTTGGTTTTTCCAGTTCTGGGTGGGTTTAGTCCATTTAAAGTCCTGCAGGCACTCTTTCTTTTCTGCATTTTGCTGATAAGCATTTCTACAGGAGCCATTTATTCTGACAAAAAATCAAGACATACAGATTAGGAAATTTTTCAGAGAGGAGCTCTTAGATTTATGGGAAATGCAGATTTTGCACTCATCTGCAAAAGTTCAACGCAATTCAAGGAGAGTTTGTGTGACCTGTTCATAGCAGATTTTAGGAAGTAGGAAGTCCCTCATTTCCCCCTTTTTTTTTTGGGGGGGGTGTGTGTGTATGTGTGTCTTGTTATTAGGCAAGTACAGGTGAAAGAAATATTTGAGCAGCAGAATTTATTTGAGTCTATGGAGCACCATGAGAGACGAATTATAAAGCTTCAATACAAGACTGACACCATCTGGCTACTACAAGAGTTTGCAGGACTTCTAATATTTGTGTGAAATACTCCTTTTATACCTGAAAACTACAGTATTTTGAGATCCAGTTCCAAATGGCAATCCCCAGTGAACAGTCAGCACCATCTGTGTGTACCCTATGGAAGCTGGAAAAGCAGAGGGTTTCTCAGCAGCAAACACCCTCCTGCTGCTCCTCCATCACTGCTCCCAGGGCAGGTGCAGGTATTTTATCACCACAGCTCTGCAATGTTGGACTAAAGCTGTCCCCTAGTGTAAGCATTTTCTAGTTAGGACCGATTTAGCTTTTTTGATATGTGCAGGGCAAACCTCTAGCTTTTGTAGTATCTTCCCAGGAGCATGCAAGAAAATCAGGTGAGAAGACAGAATGTTCTTTGAGAAACTGAAATGTTTCTCCCAGTAAATCACCCGAGCCTTAAGCCACTGCACTTGAACAATGTATCAAAGTCAATGAAATTGTTCATGCTCTTAAACTGAAATGACTGGATAAGCACCTCTGAACAACAGCTTGAAAACAAATTTAAATGCAACCTATTATTTACCCAACTCCTGTACTGAACGTGGATTCACAACCTATGAACTTCATTCCCTCCATCAGGAAAGAAAAATAAGATAATGATCAAAATTACGCTGCAGTTGAATCCGAGATGACAAGAAGTAATTTCTCACTTTTCTAACTGCTTTTCCCCAGATACTTGCAGCTGACTTATTTGCATTTATTTGGAGCAGAATTGCTTTTGCTTTGCACTTTCCCAGAAAGGAGTAACACTGCCTGCTTTCTTGAGCTCAGTGAGTCAGAATGAGTCAGACCACAAGGCGAGAGAGGGTCCCTGGCACAGAACTTCTGTCTGCAGAGGGTTTGAGGTAGAAGGGAGTTACAAAGCTCTCTTCATGGAGCTTTTGCCAGGATGCCACAACCGTAGCACATTTCCCCAATCAAATCAGAGCAAGGGGAAATTGAATTAAGTCCTTGCTGACTGATAAGGTGAACACTTGCATTCTTGACGAAGGAATAGAGTTATGCAATAAGAAATAAAGAATATGATCCAAAGAAATCATTACAATTATACATAGAAACACTTCAAAGATATTACAAACAGATGGAGAAATAGGATTTTCAGACGTACGATGTTTCCTTAATAAGAACTCCATCTGGGATTTAAAGTTTCCAGCTTTTTCTAGTTTCCATAGAAAACTATTTGCGTATCTTAACATAATATAGATTATTACCGTGTGTCCGCCAAATTTACTAAAGGAGTGTTCAAACTCTACCCAGAAAAGGAATTTTCATTCTCCACATTGCGTGTTAAGTTCAAATTTGTGTGTTCAAATCAAAAAGAGATTAATTTTTTTCCTTCCTTGCAATCCTGAAAACTGCATACGAGGGTAAATAAGAAAGAATTGTGAAATCTCAAATATACTTCCCTTCCTAATAAATGGTCTAGTTTCCCAAATACATCTTGGAAAACAGCCATCACCAGAACTACAAGCCAAAGCTGTGTGAATATCTGTTTGTATCGTTTGGTTGCCAAAAAATGATCAAATAATGAAGTAAAAACTACTTGGACCTAAAATGAACTTCTCTTAATTCCTTGGAAAAAACAGACAAACCAGTGAAAATTATTTGAGGACAAAAAAACAAACAAACAAACAAAACCCAAAATCAACAACAACAAGCAGCTTTTTTTAAACTTTATGTTTTCTTCGTATACTGAACCTCCTACGAACGTTTGCATTTGTCAGTATAGGATCTTTTTTTCTGAAAATGAGGTAGCTAGTTTTAATCAGGTTATCAGATTAAATACAAATGCTTCTCTCAGGGTTTGCTGTTCTGTGTCCTGTCCTTAAGAGACTGCAGTGCTTCTGACCGTGCCCCATTATAAACATTTCAGCAGCTCTGAGATGGAGTCAAATGTTGCCATGGGGAGTTGTTATTCTGCACTTTGTTGGAGAGCACTTGGCTGGCCTAGACTCTGCTGGGGAAGCACCACTTTTCTGTTTGGCAGTTCCTTGCTGCATTTATGTGAGGTTTTCTACCTTGTATCAAAATGGGTAGTGATCATTTATTAAAAATTCACACAAGCATTTCCATGAGTTCACACTCTGTTCTTATCACAGATGGACCCAAATTGCAAAATCTGGATCCGGAATTAAGTATTCTGTTTCTTTGGTATGTCAGATGCAAGGTCTTGGCTTCATTAGGGAAAAAAAAAAAAAAAGGCAAAAAGAATAAAAAGCAAAAGGTGTGTTCTCATTTCGAATTAGTTAACTAAAGGTTAAATCCTAGCAAAGGCAAAGAAACTCAGATTATATTTGGCTTCTCTACAGTCATCAGCTCAATGCGTAACTTATTTGTAGCCTATAAACTGCCCTGTCTTCGATGGAGTATTGTGCATCTATTATTGCTGTGAGTTATGGGTACATATTATCTTAAGTGAGGGAAATACCCAAGTACCTGAGCAAGGCCTAGTTCCAACCTCAAAAACACCAGAAACATTAAAGCACTGGATGCTAAGATATTTATCGTTTGCCAGCACACTACACATTGTCAGAGGCAATAGCAAGGCAGGATCCCAAGATGAGAGTTATCACTCAGGTCTCCAGTACCACGGGAGAACAAAGGAATTCTGCAGAAGACGTTACGATTTTACTGCGTTGCATGGAATGATCGGAAAGCATCATGTTTTGCCTATGCAGGTTTGTGACCAGGACCACTAGTAATAGCATTTTTCACAATTATTTTTGGCTGGACTGTGTGTTATAACATAAGGAAGAGAAAATTGAGGACCAGTCAAAATGTAGCATAAATTAGATGATTGTGATGAAAATACTTAAATTTTGACATGCACTTAACAGTTCTTCTGCACGCAGCAATGCTTGAAATAAGATGAACATGTTTTGCAGTAATGCCAGATCCCATAATATCACCCAGGATCAGTAATGAGAAGGGCTGCTCTCTCTGAAGATTACTACAATCATATCTTTCCAGAGAAGGTTTAATGTTCAGCAGTCTGTTAGGAAGAAATGTGTTTTAAAACAGAGCTGGAAATAGAAAAGATGATTATGACACAATTATGCAGAAAGAGAATGGCACAGAAGACTTCATAGAGAGCAGTCTGGGAGAAGTCAAACAAACAAAAAAATGAAGCCTTTCTTTCTGTGTTACACCCATCTTTTTAACAGATACCTCAGCGGGACTGCTACAGCTACTTCTCTGTATTGGTTTATCTTCAGTCAAGTTAAAAGATCCTTCTGTCCCATTCTGAACCATGCCCAGGGTAAAATACATAATGCTGTGTACAGCTAAAATTCAGTGGTTCACAAATATTGCAGCCAAGGCCAAAATCTTCGGATTGCAGTGTCAGCTTTACGATACTACTTTGTAGCACCAAAGTTATCTATTTCCACTTCATAAGCATTTTTTGTTTGTTATGCTTTTTGTATGCCTTTTAAAGTCCAGAAAACCTTACAGCACAGCATGCTATATCACCAGACAATTTTTCCTTTAGAATTTTCTTTAGATATTTCCTGGAAGATTATCATCATGAAATTTGTACTGTTCCATGATTTATGCTTTTTCCCTGTGCCAAATAGATACATACTAATATACTACAATATATGCTCTTAGTATCATCAGGCAGAAACACACAATCTATTAAATGTCTACTAAGTTTACCATGTGAGATCATTTAAATTATGTTTAAGTGACTTCAATCCTCCAAATTCATTTAAAACTTGAAGAGCAGGCATAAGTCCAGAAGCAATCAGAAGGAAGCCAAGACCTACAGGAGATCAATATAAAATTTTAAATTTAGAGTTTCTGAATCCAAACTGCTGACAAACAATGCAAGCGCAAAAAAAAAAAAAAAAAGTAAGCCAGTTAATGACTTTTCTAAGTAAACATCCAACATATTTTTTATCATGCAATGAAGCTTTTTGATATATGTAATCTTTGCTCTTTTCCTGCTCCTATCTGTCAGTGGAAATGTAATCTTTTATATGCCAACAGATTAATGTTCTCAAAAGAAAAAAGAAAAGCAATGGAATGCACCATACCAATCACTTTTTAGAAACACAGTTAACTAAACATTGAACATTTGACATCAGGTACTGTGAGGATAGACTTTATCTTATCTTTATCAGAACATATTTTCCTTGTTTTTATTTTTAAGCAGTGACTAACTATAGAAGAAGCACCGCATTTTTGCTATCATAATTAATGTGGTGACAGCTTTTCCATTATAAATTTCTGTGTTCAGGGATTTATAACTCATCTGTGGAAGACTGTTCCAGGCAAAAAAAAAATCTTTTTGAAGTGCAAAGATCAAAGATCACATTAAACTTCATGTTTAAAAGAAAGCTGTACCTTTTTTTCTTCAGCACAGCAAGCCAAAAGTTCAAAAAGGCAGCAAAAGGATAATGGGTCTAGTCTGCTTTATTTTGACTTCACACTGGAAGAAGTGATAGAATTTATGTGTTTAATAGTAAACATCAATATTAGAAGAACATTAAACTGATTTTAAGGGAGCATGGAGGATGGGATTCACTATCGCAATTTAAATTATTTCAATTCCTTGCAAGACAAGAGTGTCTCCTAAGAGTTTCAGAAATAACTATTTTAATTTAAATTTGGGGTAACCATTGATTTTATAAGAGCAATGATTTTGCCCTCAGCAGATTGTACACAAAAAAAATTCAGTTTCATCAAGGGAATGTTTGGGTAATAGGGATAAGTAAAGTGAAGGTTTATTTAAGTGTTGAGAAGAATGAAAATACTAAATCAAGCAGAAAATTTTAAAAAATATTAAAATTACCTGAAGTATATTACCTAAATCTTGTCACAAAAAGCAAAACAACCCTTCTAAAGCACTTCTATATGTTGGTATTTCCACTGAATTCTGTATTTTTGCAAGGTAAAACTGAAATAATACAAGGATAGCTTGAACACAAAAACAGACAGGCATGAATACCAGAGAGATAAACTATCAAAGAGAGATCTCTGGTACTAAAAAAGCACTGTCTATGCTATTTAATCACTAATATTTTTATAAGTTATTTCTTCTTCTCTTTTTAAATATGTGCAGTAGTTTTGATGTTACAGGATATATATAAAATAATAGTTTATAAATCATTAAACCTGATGATATTGTTTCACTTAGCATTTATGTTTTATTTTGTGATGGAACTTTTTTGCAGTCTGTCTCTAATTATAGGAAGTTTGTTTTTTTTTTTTCCTGTAGTTTATTTTACTTCATTCACTACTTCTCAACATATGCCATATTTAGGATGTGATATAACTAAAATTTTCTGTGAAATTACACTAGTTCTTCCATTTTAGGGCCAACTAAGGCATGTATCCCCTTTAAGTGAGTGTTTAAATCTTTTTTAGTTTAATATCATAATTAAAATAAGCCCAAAAAGACCACTTCTGTGAAGTAAAAGTGATGTTGCTTGGATACAGCTGGGCAGGTTACAGGAGACAGCCCTAATGATGGAATTCCTTCAGGATGGGCATAGTCACAGGGCTTTGCAGAAGAAATTCAGGAATCTTGCAAATCTTCTGTGAGTCCAAACTGATTCTGTGTCTCTTATTCTAGAGTGTGTCACTTTAGACTTTATCTGTTTAGACATTGTCTATTATATATTCACTTTACTCTTTATATATTTGGCTATTGTAACCTATGATGAAAAAAGCACAAATAAAACCATTTTCACGTTTAAAGTTATGTTAGCTTTAGCAAATCCTTGGGGGAAAATCCATATTTTATTTTGGCTGTTTCCTTCTCTCTCTCTCTGGCTGATAAATTTATGATATATATGAAAATTCTGCATCCTACCAGTACTTTATAAGTACAAAAGAGATCCACCCTCCAGGTGCACACAAGACAAAACCTACCACGTCACTTCCTTACCAAAGACATATGTACTTTTTGGGGATCAGAAGTAGAGTCCAGAACAAATCTAAACCATTCATTTGGATGATGATGATGATGATGATGATGATGGTGATGATGATGATAGTGATGATGATGATGATGATGATGATGATGATGATAATAATAATAATAATAATAATAATAATAATAATAATAATAATAATAATAATAATAATAATAAGGTCAGATTACCTAGTCTGTACTCTGACACATTACAGGTCATTGCATTTTATCAACTTACCCTTCTCAAATGTTTAAATATCTAAATTTAGGACTCAAAGAAATGCTCAAAGGCCTGAATTGAGCTGAGATATTTATCACATGAAGTCTTCTACTCTATCCCAAAGGTTCCTGCTCCTCTAGCCAGGCCAAGGGGTAATTGTTACAGCCTGCACCCTGTTGCTCTACTTTTAAACAAGGAAGAGGAGGTGGGAATACTCTGCTGGATGTATTATCACCTCCAAACACAGAAGCTGGATCCAAATGTGAGTTCATCTTTTCAGCACTTGAGTCAAAATACTCTGAAGCTCATCAGTGATCCCATATACAATAGGGGAAATCAAAGTCTTACCGGTGTCCAAGGCCCTTTATATGATACAATACTGAAATACTTTCTATTTCTAATCTTGCTGTCATTCTCTGCATTTCCTGTGTATACAATAGTGATTTCAAATACAAGTTCAAATGTAAATAGCAGATTCTTTTATCCTTATTCTTTACGGAGTCAGGCTATTCTCCCAGAATACTACAGAAGTCATTAGAAGAATCTGCACCAAGGATAGTTTTTGATCTTTCCATTGTTTTTGACACCTCAAACACATGCAATGTTTTTTCATGTGGAGCATGTGAACCGTCTTCAAGAGAAAGTGGTCATGAAAGGCCACCACTGGTATGTGCCTACCCATGACTGGATTAGTGCTGTCTCTGCTGCCTGTCTTCCTTCAGCTGCCTGACTTTTGACAGCTGATGTTTTGGGAGTTAGGATCTGAGAGGTGTCAGATGGGACATAACATACCTTGGTAGATCTGATTTTTCTAATTTCATATGGAAACTTTTTGTCAACAGGTACTGATTAAAGAATCCTATTTTAACTTACAGTGGGATCAGGCATCCTGAAATCAGTGACCTGTCAACCCCCTTCAGCACAAAAGATTGTGTAAAGCCATGAGGTACAGCACACTTGTCAACCTGGTAATCACATAATTTCCTTGCATGAACCAGGGACCCAGATACTTTGGGCTTTGCCCATGGCTAAGTGTCAATGCCATCTTCTCTTTGCCTCATCTTAGACAGGTTCTTGAAGAAAGCCCTCTATGAGAAGCCACCAGGAAGACTTATTTCTGTGAGAAGGCTGGGTGCTGTAACCTCCTGATGTCATGGCAACCAGCTAGTGAAGTTTTATGTTATTTTTGCTTTATTTCAGGACACATGTTCATGCAAATGAGGATTTGCTCCCACTGATTAACACTGTCCGATTTTTGTTGAATCACCTCACAATAAAACTACTGATTTCTACTGACTTAGTAGAAAAATAAAAGATAAAGCTAAATTCCCATAGATTAAGCCTGTGATTGAGGATGGTGCACAGAGATTACAGTAATTTAACTAAAATGTTTTGAACCTACTTAGTTAAAATCCATGACATCTCCATTTCCTTAGGAAATTTATTTGACTGGATGTATATTAGTTTTAGGCACTGGGACAGATTGGTAAGTTTTTCCAAAAGGGAGTGTGTCCCAGATTATCTAAATGAATTTACAAATTGAAAAACTCTATTTTCACACTGGGACTGAAACTGACAAATGTCTTTTTCTCTTATATTAACTGAAATGATTACATGAAAATTACTAGAATTAAAGTCATGTGCCCCTGATTACAGTAGAGAAAACAAACAGCTTCTATATTCACAGTGCCAAAGAGCAGAAGTATGATGAGGCCTTTTCTAAAACATTTGTCATAAATTATTGCACAACTTTCTCACAAATCCAGAAATTGTTTCTCTTATCAACCCAGGATTATTTTGGCATTAGGTCCGGGATTAACTCAAGCACTTCAAAAGTAAAAACTGGAAAAGGAGGGAAATGTCTGGAAAAGTAAATCTGGTTGACTTCTGCTAAGTTTCTGGAATGCCAACTATTACAGTTGTACTTTGTAACGTGTGTCTCATAGGTGCCACTGTACTACACTGTAAATGGAAAATGTGATCCCTGACCCAACAAATTTACATCTGTTTTTCAGTTTTGGAGCACAGGGAACACATAAGAAGAGGCCAAAATACAGAGCCTAAAAATCTACAGTGACCTGTCACACCTTAGCTTGATCATAACGAAGAACATCAAAGATTGGGTTTGAATTTTTCCTAACTAAGAAAGGAAATTTTTGGAGTTTTTAATTCGTCTGTTAGACCAGGTGAATTAATAAGCACAAATAAAGCACTTGCTCTCCTGTATCCTATTTCAGAAGGATACATGAGCACCGCAAGGACTTACAATCTAAAAGACCACTTCTTTGTTTGGCCCAGAAGCTGTAGTGTACATTATTACCAACTTAATGGGTATTGTAATGGTAAGATAGAAAACATCCAAGAATTGCAAACCTGTACAGTCCATCCTTTATCATTATTGATCTGCTTGTGTCCTTCCCTTTACATTAGTGCTGCATGAACTCCTATGGCAGTGACTGTTTTGATGATAGGAGATATTGCAGGTTGTGTTGAATTGCTTATTACTGTGAGTAGAAGAAAAAATGGGAGAGATTATTTTCATAATATGAAACTGGGATAGTTTCAACCCATCACTGTGATGGTGGGTTTCTTTAAGCCAAAAGATAATACTCAACTAGGACACCCATAGGCAATAGCAAGTTCACGTCTGTGCTTGATATTTAAATCCCCCATCTTCCATATTTTTTCCTAGGTGTGAAGGCATGGAACTCAAGATCTTAATTACTTCAGTGGTGTTAAGGATTTAGAAACTCTGAGGAGAGACCAGAAGAAATTTCTTTCATTCACATTAAGGGCCTCACCAACCAGGCCATAGGATTAATCACAGAGGCATGGGAATGTGCATATCTGCATATGTGAACATAGGCACACTTGCAAATATTTAGGGATGTCACATCTGTACACCATCAGGAGTCAGTTCCTCACTTTGATACCACTTCAGAAATGCACAGAGCCTGTCTCACGAGGGTGGGGGACAAGCTGGGACCCCAGGGAATGTGATATGTGGGTATTTGTTCATCATTCTCCCACGATAGTGGCATCCTCATAGACTGCCTGCATTTATTTATTTTGTTGGCATTGTTCATGGAGGTCTTAAATCATCCTAAATGAAACATTTGAATAAAAATGCCTGAGAGCCGTCAGCATGCAATTCCACTCTATTCTTTTCTAAGCTTTGCATCCAGCCTTCACAGTACAGATGCTTGCAGTCTGGTGTGTTATAACTTGCTTTTATTTTCAAATAGTGCATTTTTTCAACATTTCAGAACCATGCAACCTCCATCAGTACATAATGACAGCTGAACACAGGTTTTAAATAGCTGCCTGATATTTAGAAATACAGCTTTCTAGGTATCAAAGATTAACTCTGTGATTCATTCAAAGTTGCAAGAAGGAAGGTAGTGACTCTTCTCTGATGCACTGTGGTTATGAAGAGGATCTATTTTAAAAAATCTCTGACTAACCAAATTATAAAGCTAGGGAGAATAGCTAGTGTGTTCATGAATGACCACTACATAGGAAGGTCAGTATTGACATAGAGACAGAGAGCCATGGAGGTGTCTTTCACCACTGCCCTCCATAAGCTAAGGCTGCATTGTCTATAAAACCTTCAAAGAGTATTGGCAAAAAAAAAAAACCAACCAAACAAACAAACCAAAAAAACCAAAAAAAACCCAAAAAAAACCAAAACAAAACAAAAAAAAACAACCAAAAAATTACCCCAGCCCAGAAAATTTCTCTTCCTTGTCCATTCTTTGGTCCACAACCCAGAGGCAAGTGGAGCTGTGCAGACTGGCAGCAGCAAGGTCTGAGGCCAGCAGAGCACCCAGGATATGCTGTCAGTCTATCAGGACACTCAGCACAGAGCAGTTGTGTAGCTGATCCTCACAGGCAAGAGAGCACCAGCACTGCTGGCTGAGCAGTCCCACAACTAGTCCAGAGGCAAAGTTAGTTCAGGCTCAGAGCAGTGCTCACAGCAATATACTTCTTCTATGGCTAAGTCAACACCTGTATCTACACTGGGGCTGTAGACAAAGCCATCACTCAGAGCTAGCTTAGGGCTCTCCTGGCAGTCCACCTGTGCAAAATTTTGTCTTGCCTCAGTAGTGGCATATGGAGGCCAGTGGGCCTGCCAAGGAACCTAGAAGAGCTGAGCCCTGGAGGGGCACCTCCTAGGTGTTGGCCTCCCCTATTGACTCTTGTGACAAGCTGTCAGTTACCCCAGTTCCACTCCCCCGGTTAACCTTGTATGTCCAAGTTCCAGTAAGTTCACCACACCCTGTATCTCCATTGCCAGTTGGCCCATTGGCCATCACACCCCTTAGTTTACCATACAAGGTCGGGTTCTAGCAGGTTCCCTGTTCTCTGTTTCCCCGTTGGTTTGTAGCCCTGCTTGTCTACCCCAGCCGTTTCCCTATTAGCCCCCCGGATCTGCCTTCCCGCCTACCCTCTCCATTCATTGGTCCCTGTCGCTTGGCTCTGCCCCCTCCGTGCCCATACTTAAACCCTGGACCCTCCATCTTCTTTGTCTTTTGTCCCTGGACCCTTCAGCACGTAGGAATAAACCGCCTCTGGATAGCCATAAAAAAGACCCCTTCTGCCTCGGCCACCTTTATTAACATCAGCAGCGTGCGTGAGTGGTGTCTGTCGTCCGCCCGTCAGGAGCGCTCTCCCCCCAGAGACACCTGTGGGAAGGTAGCAGTGTCAACCACCCGTGCTGCACTGCTACAGTGGCAGCTTAAAGCTCAAGGGTCAGCAATTAAATGCTGACTTCATTATGTTTGACTTCCTGATTCAGTTACTCACTACTCACTACGGAATCTACTGGAGTCTCCCTCATTGGAGATAGATATTCAAGAACCATCTGGACACAGCTCTGTGCCATGTGCTGTGGGATGACCCTGCTGGAGTGGAAA
Source organism: Picathartes gymnocephalus (assembly GCA_013390045.1). Lineage (NCBI taxonomy): Eukaryota > Metazoa > Chordata > Aves > Passeriformes > Picathartidae > Picathartes > Picathartes gymnocephalus. The sequence goes on from WEKY01024109.1 coordinate 98,933, forward strand.
GGTTGGACCAGATGACCCACTGTGATCTCTTCCAACCTTATCCATACTATGATTCTGTATGACAACTTGATTTAGTTCCGCAACATTTTTTACAGATGCATTCTTCAAAGAGGGAGCATAAAAGTAGATACTGAAATCAAATTTCCTAGCAAGCTTTGAAAACTGAGGTAACATTACTGAAGTAAATGTAGTGCTTTTTTTTGTATTAAACTATTTGCAAATTGTGAAATGTAACTATTTTTCATGATTGACTACTTAAGAAATGTAGTACAAAGAAACAGTCATAGCTGGCCACCTGAGACAATAAATACCAATCAAGTCTATTCTAAAACTCAGCAATTCAAAATAGTCGGTCTGACATATTTTAACAGAGGTATTGTAACTAATTTCAAGTCTGCTGGTAAAGAAAAATGCTATTTATGTAACTTTCCTAAACCAACTGCTCTGTTTATTCTTTACGTAAATGATATCTGATGTCAAATCCTAATGCTTTTTTACACTTCAGCTTCGACCTTTTTTTATTTAGAATGGTTTAAATAACTGTCAGGATGACCGTTTATCATGTTGCTCATTGAGGCTTCAGTGGCCACCAAAAGGAAGACTTTGGAGCCCATCACCCGGGAGAAAATTGGCTTAAATTTTGTTTAACCAATCACTGGCAGTTTAGAGATAAGAGTTTCTAGTCATCATACACATCCCTACCCTTAATCCCTAGATTTAATAGTCCTACTCTTATTTGGTACTGTATCTCTCACCCAAATTAAATATCTTTCTAATGTCCTCTGAAAGGATCTTGAATGCCAAGAAAAATATGCCATGCTGCTATGATCATAGATAATAAATGACAACTGACTATAACTTAAGATACTGCCAAAATCCTTTATTAAAATCTCCTAATTTAGCAAGTAATATTATCCATATACAGAGAAACACCAGCATATCCTGCACTATTCCCTGAACTAAGGGGAGATCATTCATTTATAATATTTGCCAGTATGTTTTTGGATTGTTTGTCTACCAGAGAAGGACCCTAGCCATTTGATTCACTAATTTCTCTGACTCCATTTTCTTAATAGATCCCATGGAATACATTACTAGCACCATGAACGTGGTTTGGCAGGGTCATAATTAATCTTAAACATCACTTGCCTTGATTGCTGAAACCACTTTAAGTCTTTCCAATATGAGATTCTGTTTTGAAGGACTTCTATATATGATCAAATGCGGACAGGTCGAAGGAAAATCCTTTTATCTGGAGATGGAGGATTTTGTTTCATGGTATATCCAGGTCTACAAGGGGTTGAAAACCCCTTGTGTAGTGCTCACCTGCCCCTGCTGCCTCCAACACTGCCTTGGCACAGGAGCAAAACCTCTTGCATGATTTCAGAGTGGTTGTGGGGTGCAGAGACAAACAGAAGCTGGGGTAACAGCCTTGGAAGCGAGATCCTGAAGGCCAAGAAACCACTGGAAGGCTCCAGAGCTGGGATAACAGCATTATGGACAGATCCTTCCCTTTTCACATGAGCCAACACAGAGGGGAGAGAGCACTACCATTATATGACCCAGCCTGAGAGAGATGCAGCTCCCAAGTAAAATGCTATATAAACTAAAAAAGAAAGATAAAAAAAGATTAGGTGTCTCCCCCAGACATCTGCAAAGGTCACTGTTCTCATTTTCCACCTAAAGAAACAGTTCCCTACTGTGCTGTTGCTCATGTTGGCACAGCCCACTCTCTCTGCAAACACCCTGCATCACACAGCCCCATCTTGGCTCTAATTTCCTATTTGTCCAGCGCCACCTCCAGCAGCAGTAGCTCCATCTTCCAGCATTCTCAGAATCTGCCTTCATGTTCTAACCTATTGATCTCATTCCATTCTTATGTCTTAACACTCTCCCATTCTTTCCATGTGGGAAGGACCAATTAGCAATAAATTAGCACCAATCTCCAAACTCACCAATATGACTGGTAGAAACAACTGAGGAGTCATGGTGACAATTGATGAACTTCGCTCCATGATACACTTTGCTATGACTGCCTCATACAACATAAAACCCTTGCCACGTTGTGTTGAATTTACCTCATTTTAGGTCATTGGATCAAGCACACAGGCCAATGTGGAAGCAGGAAGTGAAATAAGGTTTTCTCCTTGCTGAGGATGTACCCATAAATAGTAGCCTGCAGATTTAGACACTTTTCTGCTTTCTGTTCTCCCATCAGTTTCACATTCTGCCTGTAGAGTAAATGACCATCACCGCAGTACTGTCTGTGGGCTGCCAAGGAGTGCAACATCCTGGGAAGGACAATCTGAATTTCATCAGGATGAGGGGAATTTTAAACCAGATCTCCCCCTTTCTGATTAACATCTGTAGTCTTGCAGTACTGTTTTCTTTAAGTGTGGTTTGGAAAATACTGCTTTTTTCTGTGCTGAACTCAATACCATGTGTTAGGTCTAATTTGCTGCAAAATTTGCTTAGATTTAAGACAGATGCCAGAAAGCTCCACTAGCTATGGCAGCCAGTGCCTCGAGGCACAAGCCACAGAGCTTTGACCACCCCTGCAAGGGCAGGAAGGGTGTCTGTGCAGAGCACTGTCACCTGGAGGCACCCAGGGATACTGAGCAATCTGGCTGAGTTCTGCAGTCCCTGTGGTTTGTGTGGGCCTACTGGCATTGCTCAGAATTAGTCAAGACTGATGCCTGCATGAGAAGGGCTAAGCAGGTACACACCAGTCTGTGTATGGTGTCAGACAGATGGATCCTCTCCTGGATGCTTCCTTCCCCTGCAACAGGGAGGGCAAAGGAGCACAGCTCACAGGGCTGAGCCACAGCAGTTTGTGTGCTGGGACAAACTCAGAAACAAGCTCAGATGCTCAAGTTCAGTGCAGTGGTCTTTGTACAGTAGTGCTTTGAGTGCCTTTCTGGTTCTCTATTTGCACTGTGTCAGAGGCATTCTCTCCTTTGCAGGGAGGGTATGAAAAAAACCATTGAATATTGTGAAGCTTGCAGACATTTGGATAATGGCGCTGTGCAGCTTCCTTAGGTGCATTGTTAGAAACCATATAGCACACTGGTGATTTCTTAGGAAGTACTGGGGGTTTTATTATTTTGTCTACATAGGTACATAATTATATAGGGGTTAACACCCCTGAATCTTGCAACAGGCTAAATATTTCTTTTCTATTTTCTGTCTCAAGGTGAAACTTTTATAAGACACTTCAGTAAATTGCTTTATCCATCCCAAAGTCCTGTCAAGGTAAAAATTACATTTTGTTTCTCCGTTTTACAGAATTAGAGGTGTAGTTTTACCATGACAATAAATCAGGAACATTTAGAAAGGAAGAGACAGCCTGCCACCTACTAAACACACCATGCAAAATAAAAATACATACCCTATACTTCGTAGCTGGAAACATTTTTTTTTAGTTAAAGGTTTAATTCCATATAAGCAACATCAGTTACTATAGACCAAATTGCCTAAATTAAAAGGGTAGTATCAGATCATGAAGTGTTCTCAAATAAGGTAAGAAACAGTGTGAAATACTCCTTCATTTGTGTATCTGGTTGAATGAACCAATAATGAGATTTGTTAGGGTCTGGCTGCACCCAGGTGATTGGTCTGCTCTACCAAAGCTGGGTAACTGCTTTTGTACACAAATGGGGCCCATCCTAAGAAATCAGCTGCCGCACAAAAACCATCATTAGTTACTGAACAGTATCCTGATAAAATCCAAGACAATAAAAGGATGAGGGATAAAGGCATAGGACTCTTCTCCAGACAAAGGGTTTGAGTTACCAATGGTCAAATGATGCAGTAGAAGCAAAAGTGTTGTAATGGACAGCATGAAGCATATTTTATGTGTGGTTCCACAAAATGTCCAGAACAGACACTATGGCATTCAATGGTGATATGGTGGTGAGAAGTATTGCCGTGTTTATTAAGAAATTAAATTTCTTAAATCATATTTAGCTCAAGCTGGGAATTGCCATAATCATCACAAAGCAATGAAGTGACCTCCAGCAGCCATGTTCATGTGCATATTTGGGGAATAGGAGACCCCGAGGTGCTCGTCTGCTTTGTACTTCCTGATGGAATCCAAGCTTATGTCTGTGTCCAAGACCTGTGTCTGGGCAGTTCTGTGCCATATTAAAGTTTTACAGCACAGCATTTAAAAATCTCTTATGGGGACCTGCTCACCTGACAGTACTATGAAAAAGGATATTGTGACTGCTTGGTGAATGTTAGCATCTGCCATGGAAATCTGCCTTACTTAAGGTCAGATGGAATAAATATGTAGTAACACAACAAGCAGTGCAGACAAAATAGCTATAAGCTCTTCTGCACCAAAGGTTACCAAGATGTCACTGTTCTGGAGGAAGAACTACTTAAGAGTTTGAGAGCTCGTTAAAAGACAGAAAGCAAAATATAGGGCTTAGGTGTCACTTATAGGATGGAGAAAACATTGGAGTATCCCCAGGTATTTAACATCTTCATGAATGACCTGGAAAAGAAAGTAAGCAGTGAAACCCCCAATTATCCAGACCTTACTACTACAGGTAGTCAAATGCCACACCAATGGATAGGAGACACAGAAGAGCTTCACTGACCCGAGCAAAAGTGTAAAGTTCCCCTTAAAAGAAAAATCCCCTTCAGAACAGACTGCATCTGCACTAGTGTTCTTTACTGACACAGCTGTGCAGGAGAGGACTTCTCATGTGGGCAAGGATTTACTCCTTCATGGGAGAGGCCATTATCCATGAGATTGTAGCAACAGATGTTCCTTTTCCAGGGAAAAATCTCAACCTTCATTTTGCTATCAATCACAAATTGCCATATTTCAGAAAGAAACTTAAGGCTCAAGGAGATTTGCAGGTATTTCCACCTTGCTGGATGAAATGTTGTATGAAAACAGGTTTCAGAGAGGACTCCAGTAACATCTCCAGATTCCAGATTGGATTCAGTAACTGATGACAGCTTATTATGTGTGAGAATACTGTGTTGTTCCATTCATCGTTATATATAAAGCAATGTCTTTTGCTTTCCAAATTTGAAGAGTTGTGAGGCTTTTTTTCCCAAGCTGTTCAAAGAAACAAAATATTTTCAAAGAATAATGAGATCTGCTGCCTTCCATCTTAGTTCACACCTGTTACTCCTGTCGAAAGTCTTCATCATTACTAACCCAGTGTGATACTGATAGCTATTAGTGCAAGCACAGTGATGAACACTTGCAGAGCTGAAGCGCTGAAGTCTGCTTTTTGGAAATGGATGTCACTGAATTTTTAAGAGTATGATTTAGCTTTGGATTAAGACAACTCAGTCTTGGTGTTGAAATTGTTTAAAGTATTCAAGGAATACTTTAGGTTCTTGTGCTACTTCAGAGAACTTAGATACTCCAAGCAATTTGGATGAAGCACGGGATTTGCACATGACACTGAATTTGCAAAATATTTGACATTTCTTGGAACAGCAGGTGGTATGTCTCACCAGCATTTAAAATTACACAGGATCTACATTTAGATAACTGAATCCAGATGCATATGAGTGTACTCTAGAATTAAAAAAACTTGAATTTTGGCAGCTTAGATTTAAACAGCTAACTTTTTGAGCAACTGGTGTAAGACGAACTTTGTTCCTATCATATTTTCTAATCACCTCACACTCATTACACTATGACTTTAACTATCAGTGATCTCCTGTTCCCAAGTGGCCAGGCAGAGTATGAGATCACAGCCCTTAGATTCACAAGCATTAAATATACACACCCTGTATGTATCTTCAACATGAATAGAAGTTGCATGACCATGTCTCCAGAAAACTTTGGTCAGATCAGCCACTACACTAAAATAAATTCACAGCAGTGTTATCTTGACTCCGGGCTGGGCACATGCTTATCCCAGCTGCTGGCCTTCCTCCCACTCAGCAACCGCTCTGCGAGTGGGCAAGATCAGGCTGACCGGTGGCAGCTGGCATTGTACTTACAGAGCAGAAGGAAGACTCCTGGTAGGGTTTGAAATACATGTTTTACAGCATGCCAGTGCAAGGCAGGAGCCAGTTTTATGAGATTTGGCTGGTATGAAATGTCTATCCTCGATGCTTTAGGGAACGAGAAAATAAACAGCGCCAAATATGCAAATTGAAATCATTCTATTCCATACACACATTTTACTAGTATGATAATGTGCCTGGCAATTATGTCCTCAGCTAACCCTATATCTAGGCAATTTCTCACTCTCCAGGCCAGCTCTTTGTGATTATCAGTTATAAAATTTGTGTTTTGCACTCTACCTTGAAAATTATTAACTTGGGTGTTGGATATACATGCCTGCAACTCACTGCAAGTAATTTGGAGCAACATAGTAAGTGAGGCCCAGTCTTTCCACAGTGGTATGATTTGGCTACAATATCGCTTGTAAATTAACATTTCTATCTAAATAATGAACTTTGTGTTGAATTTAATCTTTCTTGAACTCTTGCTTTATAAAATATATATACAGGAGTATTTATGTGCAATGTTTTTTTAATATATTTTTTAACTTTCAACCTGCTAAAAAAACTGCTGTAAAGAAATTCTTGGACTCCTACATTTTTCATTATTACATGACTTCTGCAATATTATTCAGTGAAGCCTTTCAAACTATTATCTGAACTAAAGGTAATATTTATTGGATTTTCTATGAAATTTTTCAGCAAAAACCTCTTTTACAAAGAGTCTGAAATCCACTTCACACAGAGATGCTTCAGCAGCTTGGTACTTAACTATCGGTGGTAAGAGGGATGTTGTGTGACATCTGAGGTCATGAAGCAGCTTACAGGCAGCATTTAAAAGCATGTATGAATGAATCCAAACTAACTGTATGAACACAAGCCCCTCCATTTACCTGTAAAGCCTGACTGTGAAAGAGTTCATTGTATCTGTGTGTACGTGTGTGCGTGCAGATACAATCACTGGCGACTGGCCCTTCATGACAGACCAAAGTCAAACAGCAAGTGAAAATGAGGACAAGAAAAACAACCTGCTCTGCAGTCACCTTAGTTCTTCCTTATATTCTTTTGAATTTTTTTTTAAATGAAGGAGATCAATTATGCCAAACAAGCAAGAAACCAACCAACCATGATGATTATTCACAGTCCAACACAAATATGTAACCAAGCAGCAGAGAAAACACCCTAATAAAAAGGCACAAAGATAAATAAGTGAAGAAAGGGAAATGGTGCGTGTTGCTTAGGCTGGATACGAGTAGGATGGGGTAGGACGTGCATAGCACAGGCTATAAAGCACTTATTCACCTGCTTAAAGCCAGGGGTAGGAATTTTTCTCCCATACCCTGGTTACTCAAAAGTTGTTTTGTAGAGAGGTTGGTGTAAACTTAAAGCCACCATGACATCTGATGATGCCTTTGAAGCACTGTCAGGAAAGAGAAAATTACAATATCTGGGACTTCCTGGAAGTGCAAGAAGTAGCATATTTCCAGCTGGATTCAAGGGGCCAGGATGTGGTCTGCATGACTGGAGTTTTCATTGCCCTACTACCTGGGGTGATTCACCTCAGTCACCATCAGCACTTAAAGCATCAAGTAACCCTAGGTGACCACAGAAAGCCACAAAAGCCCTATTTCTCACTGTGGCTGAACCACAGTGTTTGCTTCCTGCCTCCTGGAATTTCCTTACATAAATTGGAGCTCAGGGGATTCCCTCTCCTATTGCTTTTATAAGAGTTGTTCCTAGGCTGTCCTCACTTTCCCCTTCCTGGACACATTGCTGCCTATTATGACACTGCACTTTTGACCTGCAATCTCCTGCCTATTTTTTTTTTTTTTTCCTTCTTGTTCTTTTGTTAAGAAAAGGAATTTCCAGCTGATTTTCTTATATCATCTGGTTTCTGGAGAAGCTCCTAAATAATCTTGCAGAATTCTCCAGTACCCTTGGTTCTCTGAATATAACTCAGATCAGAACTGCACAAACCAGAGAGGTTGGAAATGCCTGTTTATTGATCCCTTACTCCAGCTGAGAGGCTCCTACCTATCAGCCAGCTCAAACTGGGAACCTCCAACCCAGTACCCCTGTTCACTGTGAGCTCCCATAGTTATGCCAGATCCTTTGAAATCTTCACGGTCAGACACCTCATCCATCACACAGGTCAAACTCAACCAGAGCCCAGATGAAGAAGTCTTCAGGTTGATTTTTATAAAGAAATAAATCTCCAGTATGCTCTGAGGGCAGGGAGGGTACTCTTGGAGGCTGGCCCTTGGCTTTGCTGCTCAGCTGAGATTTTGAGAGTGCTGAGGCAGTTAAATACATTAAAGCCATCAGCATGCTTCTCCATCTCACAAATGCTTGAAAAAAATAAGACAAAGATTGCAAGCTTGAAAGCAGGATGGAAGGTTTGCTCAAAGTAACTTAAATTAGTGAAACATTCCTAACTGACTCCACTAATTTATAAGCTGGACTATTCCCAAAAGTTTTCAAGGCAATTTTAGAACTTTGAGGAGCTATAAGGAACAATATACCAAGAAAGTACAGTAAAGCAAGCTGTGAGGAATTGGGAAGGTGACAAGACTTCTGGCATTTTTGGACCATGTGCCAGGGACTTGGCACTATACTCAGTCATAATAAAATATTCCACAAAAGGGGAAGATGGTAGCATTTACCCTGGAAAAGGTATTACTATTGTTAATATTATATCTCTGAGCTCAGAGTCCTTCTCTTGACCCCAAGGGAAGCAAAGGATTTCATCCACATGCGTTTACTCTTTTAAGCTGTCACATCTCTTTAATAAACTTACAGGACATGAAAACAACAGTGGACACAAACCAGGTGTCTCAGCTCTATCCAGAATCCAAGCTTACTTTATCCACTCTTTCTGAATAAATATCATAACTGCATGAGGGAATGCTATATCCCAAATAGATCCAGACAATGCATGCATATTTTAAGCTTTCTCCTTTCCAAAAAAACCCTGAAGTAGCAGTTTCTTTACCATTTGAAGAAGTATCATTGAATGGGCTCCTTGTGAAGCCAGGTATGCATATACTTGTCTTGGCATTATGGAAATGATGGGGATGTGCATGGTTTAAACTTTTGCCAGACCAGATTTCATGTTCTTAGCAGGTTTCCCTGTGAACACCACTGGAGCACTTGCAGGTCTCTAGAATCAAATGTCCAGGGGACTGGAGGAGGTTTTGGATCTCCCTTGCCCTCCTGCTGCGTGGTCAGGAGTTGGTGAGAGGGCAGCAGCTCCTCACCAGAAATCCCCTCCTTGCCCTCCCCTGTCCAACTGGGTGAAAGAGAAAGCTCCAAGCACAACCTGCTCCTGCCTCTGAGGACTTATCACAGACACAGGTCAGACCTGGCAACGAAACATTAAGCAAACACATATTAGCAACAAAAAGTCCGTGCTTGTGAGCCCCTATATCCCGCTGCTCTGGCGCAGAGCCGCGCTTCCCTCTAGCGGCCGCACGACTCCCTAGAGACCTCACCTGCCGTTTAAAAACATCAAAGGTCGCGTCCCCGCAGGAGTGTGTGACACAGTTATACGGACAGATACACTTATGTATATGCTGTGTAGATATAGGTAAAGATAGGCATATGCAAGAAATCTTCAGCTAGGAATGTAAATGTTTTTGGCCTGAAGGATGGTTATTTTAGGATCCATCACACAGTGTTTAATATATTTACACACATGTGTATACTTACATCTACATACACACTTCTTAGTGCTGTTCGCTCTGTGTTGGTTTTTAAATCTGCACTCTACCAGATAGCTTTTCCTTTTTATTTATGCACTTGCTGTTCATAGACAGACATGAGCCAGAAAGAGTTCAGAACAGATAAACACTGCATTCCCAGACTTCTTTCACTTTGCAAAGGGAAGACGAAAAGCTCCCCAATAGCAGGATGTAGGTTTCTCCAATGGAAAACACCAGGGAACTCCGGAACTCCCCAGGCCTTTCAGTAAGCCCCAGCAGCTTTCCAGCCAAAAGCTAAAAATGACCTGATGAGCAAGTGGCACCTTCAGTAAGGGAAAGCATGGATTTGTTGCATGATGTGAAATCCATGCCAGGCAAACTCATCAGCCTAGATTTCTACCACTCCCCTGGATACAACAGGTCCCAGATAAGCAGCTGCTGAAACACTCAAGGGTGACACATCACACCTTTCTGGCACAGCTCAGTAAGTGCTTTTCACGTAAAAGCACATAAAAGAAATAACACATAAACCCTGTCTTTTCCTCTAGTTGAAGATAAGAAATAGAAAGAAATTTAACTGGGAAACCAAAGTAAAAAATTTGATTTGTGCCTGTGTCAAAATAAGCAGTTTAGAAGGTGGACGGCACCCACTAGAAAATTAGAAAAATGCAGCACTTCTTTCTGTTTCTGATTGCTTACAACACAAACAGGTTTTGTGCCTTGCTGTCTTGGAAGGCTGCTGCATTTCACATTATTTGTGAGGTATATACTTTTAATAGCACCTAATGAGACATCTTCTGCAGAATCCTCCTCTGTTCATAAATGTGATCCATTCCCTGCATGTGTAGTATTACATTCCAAAAATAGCTCACAGCTCCTACCCATATTCTGAATATATCATACAAAAGCAGCACCATAGAAGCAGCAGACAGAAATAGAAATCGTGGGCAAAGTAAAAAGGATTATTGTAATTCAGATTCCTGTAAGTGCATTGGCATTGTCTTTCCTCACACGGTGTCATCCTATTTTTAGCAAGATTCATATCTTATTTAGTACTTGCAGTTTGAATGGGATAGAGACAGGTGAGAAAAAATGTTTTTCCAGAACTGCTTTAAGCTTCCAAAGAATATAATATGTCTTGCAATTGAAATTAACCTTCACACTTCTAATAAGACTAATGTGGGGAGGTTTAATATAAAACCTAATCCCTTAAATTTATAGAAGAGAGAGAGATTTTCATGAGCTCTGAAAGAAACAGGACCAGTTGGTACCAGAAAAAGTGATACATGGAGATGCATGGTGAAGGTCAGGAGAGTGGTCATATGGTGAAGAAGGTTTTTAGTGGTCACTACTTCTCACCCATTTTTGCTAGGGTTCCCAGTCCCTCTGGGCTGGCCTCTGTCTTTTCCACATCCCTGCCTCTGAAGTTTGTTCCTATTTTCCCCCTGGGCCCGTCCTGCTCTCCCTTGTAGAAGGCTGGACAGTAAGGAGTTAAGTTACTCCTGCCTTGGCCCATTGAGGAAGCCTGGCGCCATTCTCACTCACCTCCCATCACTCCTTTCCACCCAGGTCTTGATCCCAGGAGTACAGATTTTCAATTTCTTCTCCAAACTCCTCAGCCAGTTGCAACATCCTGGCCTGGGGCACCTCAGTCCCTTCTCCTCATGTCCTTGACTAGCCCACCTCAAACTCCACCTGCTACCTTGGTTCTGCTGCTTCTGTTTGCCCTCTGTCCAAACTTATCTTGCATTTTCATGGTCCTCGTCCACAGTTTCTTTGGTTTCTTCAGAATTTATCAGCCTCTATACTATTTACTATTTTCTTTCTTACTTTACAGTCCCAGTTTCCTTATCCAACAAGTCCCAAGTAATGTAGTAAATTAATCCAGTCATCACAGCAAACTTTATCCAAGTTTTTAAGTCCTGAGGGAAGCCAGGGGAAGAATGTCAAAGAAAAAAGCTCCAAAGATACAGTGGAGACCTTGTTTAGCCTCTTCAGTTTTATTAGGAGAGAGCTTTATGTGTCTCAGGGGAGCCTGCCAAAGAAACCCCAACGAAGAGGAATTGCTTCTCTCTGCTGTCCTGGAGTAGAGTCGTGGAAGAATGAGTCATTTTGCAGATCAAAAGGTCTGGGAATTGTTCATGTTTACTAGAGACGTGGATTCCAGATCTAAGCTGAAAACACACTGATTAGACAGGAGATCAAAGTAAGAACATCAAATACATCTGACCCAGATGTAACAGGACCACAAGGGCCTTTATGGTTTTGTCATGTTATGCCAAGCCATATTTCCATTTAAAAACAAATAGTACCTTATCTGAGTAGAATGGGACATCACAGACAAATGCAAGTTTCACCATTTTGCTTAATATATGTAGTTTCATTTCTTTATCCAGGTGCTTGAATGCAAAACATCTGTTGCTTTCATCCCTAATTCCCAAATGATCCACTGCCAAACCATTAAGGATGGAAGTTGTACAGATGCCATGTGCTCCTAGTTCAAGTATATGTCATTTCACTATTGTTACTGACCTGCTTTGTCCCCCCAGGGAAACCTGACCAGAACTGCAAAGAGACACCAAACAAACACACCCTGCATGGCTGTGCTGGCCGTGTTCACTGTGGAGTCACCTGAATGTTACAGCAGGACTGAAGGGAAACCAGCTCTGGGGAATCAAATCACTAACTCATTGCACCACCTAGTACAACAGGCTCCAGTGCCACAGTTCTGAAGCAGAATAGCTGTGGCTTTTAAGCAGACATGAAAAGCAGATTTTGTAACATTAATGCTTATGTAACTATGCATGCTTCAGAGTAAGTTGACAACATAAATGTCAATCAAAGGATGTCAAAAGGAAAGATCAAGCAGTGCAAAAGTGTAACATTTGTATTGATTTCTGAATTGCTAATCATGATGTTTTAATGATCAATTAGCAGCTATTGTACAGCAAACCATTATATACATAATTTATGTAGCACACAGTCTTCTCAGAGGTAATTTCTCCTGCATCTGAAGGCCTCATCTTGTAAACTGATGCAACTTTGCTGAAGTTTTGCCAATTTATGATATGCCCAATTGCAATGAAAAGGGGTTTTATGTTTTTCTTTTGCTTATTCCATTCCATTAAGTTAATTAAAATAAGAAAGTATAAACGGTCTAAGTTATGAGGTCTTGATATTTGGAGGCATAATGTGAGCACTCTAGTAGAGACACCTCATGTATATAAGGCAAAAACTGCGATGTGCAACATCAGAACCTGGCATTTATGAAAACTAGTGTTTGAATCATCTTGCTAAGGACAGCAGTAATAATGACTATCTATTAAATACCTGAAAATGTTCTTTATAGTGTTTTAAAGGACGTAAGGAAAGTTTCAAAACATCTCACCTCAGCAAGAGAGGATAACAGAGAATGAATGCATCGTCTGCTGACAAGAGGCACTAATTACCCAGTCATCAGTGCCCCATCAGTGCATGAGATCACCATGCACTGATGGGACACTCACAAGTTAAAGCACATTTAACAACAGTATTAAGTTTCTACCTAAGCAGGAGACCACAAGAAAATAAAGTTTTTGTCATGGTTATTACCTCCTCAGCTGGAGTGAGAATGGAATTTATTTTGAGCTCTTTAGTGATAACCCATGACCATTTTCATCATTCGATTCCAAACTGAACACAACCCAATTAGTGTAAAGCCTGGAAGGAATCCTAAAACCTAAGGAAATTCTATAGTGCAGATAATCTGATGCCAGGTTGCAGTGGGTGAGGCTTATCATTTAGCAGGCTGAAGTTATACAAAAGATAATGAACACAAATGCTTAGATTCAAAGTGAAAAAGAGAGGGATATGCCATTTCCTGCTAAAAATGTTTTGTGTGACTCATTTGCCAAGAGTCATCTGCAGGACTTGCTGCATTCACTGCTCTGTGTTCCATACAACACGAATCTCCTTTTTCTTGGGGAGGAAGTGGAAACAGGTGGCTTCAGTTTCTTTTGTGGGTTACATTTGATGAATTGCTGTATTCTGCAAAAATCTAATTGTGTTTTGGATACTTTTCTTTCTGGTTTT
>WEKY01024110.1:0-22455 GCA_013390045.1 Picathartes gymnocephalus
AGCCCATCTGGGCAGCCCTGTGCTGCCGCCACCCGTGCCCCCAAACTCAGTATAAAGGCTGCCCTGCGTGATAAGCAGCGAAGCAACCGCTTCTGGCCATCAACTGGAGGATCAGCTGTTGGCATATTTGGAGACTGTGAAAGGACTGGAAGAACGCGTGCAACGGTAAGAGAACAACACAGTAGGCTGAGGTGTCGCTTGCGCGGATTGTCTGGAAACCACAGCATGGGTACCTAGCCTCGTTGGTTGCATCACAGCAAATCATTATGGGTGTGAATGATGCTCTTTATTTTGCTTATTTAGCACTGTTCTTTTGGGATGCGTGTGCTGGCAGAATTTGAGAGTTAGACGTGTATTTCTTTTTAAGCCTTGAAGTTAACAACACCAGTTTGGAAGCCACTGTCCAAACAGCAACAAAGCAATAGGATTGAAGCCCTGCAGAGACCCCTCCAAGCCTCTGCCTCAGTATGCTGCTTATAAGTTTCCCTTCTGGTGACTCCTGAGCCTAGTTACCTATTTCTGTGGGGAAATATTAAGGTGAGGTTTTCCTGGAGAGGCAAGGGGAGCTCATTGCATGCATTCTCCTGAAAAGAGGCTTCTCAGAAATCAGCTGAGGACCTGGCTTTCATAGCAAGTGGCCTTTGAGTGGCCTATGTAGTCTCGAACAGAAGCAGTGAAGTTTTCCCTGCTTGTCCCTGGCAGCGTGAGGTTGCTCAGCTGCAAAAAGGAGGAGAAAGAGTTACTTCGTTCCTCGGCTACCTGCAGGTGCCCAGCAGCATTTCTTAGTTTGAATTCACTCTGAAGACTGGCAGAATTCTGCAACTGAAGAAGTAAAAGCTCAGTGAAAACTTCATGCTCGTGGAACGCCATTTCCCTAGGACTCTGCCACAGCTACAGCAGAAGCTTGCCAATGCAGCCAAAGAGCAGCCTCCCAGGACAGACTAGAACACATCAGAGCCAGATATCAGAACTCACAGAGCAATCAGGTAAAAGAAAGAATTAGAGATCTCGAATGTGAATTGGGGAAGATAAAAAATACCCAAGCAAACAGTACTTTTTGAAATGGATCACACAGGCAGAAGTGGAAAAGTACAAAAAGCTTAATCTGAAGGAAGTGAAAACGCCAAGCAAAGGAACTGGAAAGGTAAGTCCATAATTTTTGGAGGGGTTATAAAAGTGACTCCTCTTTCCTCATTCACACACTGCCCCACACCGAAATATTTAGCTTCAAGTTGCCCTTAATTAGAGTTAGTCTCCAGCAAAAGCATCAAAGAAGCCCCCAGATTTTTACAGATCTGTATAGACTTCAGCCATCCCTTCTTCCCTGTACGTGGATTGCATTCACTACTAAACCATGCACGTTCTCCATTGTTACATCTTGATTTTTCTTGACTTTCTATGATTCGTGGCTCGTCTTTGTAGCTTAGGTGTTGCAGTCTTGGTTTGAATAAGCAAGAAGAACATGATCAGGGACAAAAGACAGCCTTTGTCCAGGAAGAGGTCGTTCGGTAGTGTTTAGGCAAACACGAGTTCAATGCTTGCAACACAGAGCATAAAACACGCTCTAGAATTTGAGGCCAGGCGTCCAAAGAGCAAATCTACCTGCTTCATGAGAGTTGGTCCTCCAGAGACACTGCTTGGCAGGGACTGCAGCTATGTAGTAGTAGTGTTCCAGTAAAGCACTGCTTTGAACATTTAAGGCAAGCAAAGACTTCAGGTTGAAGAGCTCTGCAGGGGCTACATTAAGAAGCACTGTTAANCTGCTGAAGTTGAAACTGCATGTGCTGGATCCTCAAAAAAGTTTCACGTGGACCAGGATCCCCTCTGCAGAGCAATAGAGGAGTACTCTCATGTTTTAACAAAAAATTACATGCTTTAAATAAAATGCTGTGGAAAGGCTCTGGACATATTTTGCTTTTATAGAGCATCTGTGGTTTCCCTTCTGCCCAGTTCAGATGTGGGAACTTGTTTATTTTAGTCTGAATATAAACTCTTAAGTCTGTTAAATGGATGTCAAGCACAGTGCACTCACCTGTTGGGTTTTTTTTGGTGTAGTTGGCTTCTGTTACGCTCACGGTAAGAACCACGTCCGTTTCTTCTGACCAGAAGATTGACTGATCTGGATTCTTGAGCTTGATACAACCATCAGAAATGTTTCCTATTACAGTAGCTTCATTATGTTTCTCCACTCATGTTCTGCGCTTTATTAAGAGTGTTACCTTTGTTCTTTTTAGTCCTTTCACTCCATGTGTTTGGAATGTTTCTAGTGTTATTTTCATGCTTAGACATATTCAAGACCTAGAAGTCGAGAAGAAACACCATTCCCAGATCTTGCTGGGAAGTAGACATCTATGCAAGTCCACCTAACCAGCCGTCATCTCCTCCTTGCATGAAGGCAGGCTTTAGAACTTTGACACATTACTCTCCACATATACACCAAAATACAGTTGGCAAAAAGTGCATTAATGTTCCACCTCTCTCCAGGTGATCCCCTTCACAGTTACATATATTACCAAATGTGTGGGTTGTAAATCCCAAATGCTCTTTGGACACTAACAAATTTAATTAAACAGTACATTGTACAAGTTCTTCACATAATTGAGAGTGAGAGCTCTGCTAAGGAACAACAGTATTGTAAACTCTAAGACAAATGATGTAAGAAGCAGCAGTAAACTCTGTGATGCCATGTAAGCCAATGAAATCTGGATGCTTAGCAGTTCAATCAAAGACTATACAATATAAGCAAATCATTTTTATTTTGATTTAGCACTGATTTATTTTTGTTTGATGCTGGTTTGATTTTAAACATCAAGTATGCATAATTATTTCAGAAAGTCTCAGTCTCAAGAAATTGAAACTAGCTTGAACTTGAAAAAAAAGCTAATAATCAGTATGTGCGGGTCACAGAAAAACCATTTACCAACTGAAGCTTTCAGGGCACTTTTCTGGGAACAATAATGGTTCTCCCTCCGTGTCTGTTGAAAAACATGTCTAAGCCTATTCCAAACTTAAATTTATCAATATCTGAAACACAGCTGGCACAAACTGTAAGCACAACAAAACATTGCATCAGACAACAAAGTGAATAATGTCATTATTAGCTTTCTGTCTAGTCTCTTTATATGTATAGTTTTTCACTGCTGGAAGGATGAAGGCTCCCATACCTCTCCATGAGAATGTTCTCTGTAGTCAAGCACACTTCTGAGCAGGGCTATGGTATGTGCACTGTAGACTCAGAATAATTGATGTGTTAAGTTCACTGTATGGATGCACCAAACACAACCATAGGTCTCACCCTACAAAGTATTTTAGCTCAAATGATTTCACTACCATTACTAGAATCACTGATAGACTCTCCATTAGAGAAGAATGTACAGCCTTAACACAGATTCTGAACATTCAGCACTTTTCAGAATGAGTAAGATTGGAAAGAAAAATCAGTTCTGCCATCATTGCTGGCATAAATAAAACTCTGCTTAATTGTTCGGCATTGTTCTGCCTAATTTAGCCCAGAGGTATCCCAAATATAGTCTACCTGAGTAGGCAGTCCAGGACTGTGCTCTCAGGACCTGACATTTTGTGGCTGTCCAAGAGCAGGTGGCCCAGGACTGCACTCTTGGACCCAACAGCACTGCTCAACAACAGCAAAAACACCTCTATACTATCATCACTGTGTTCAGAACAAATCCAAATCACAGCCCTATACCAGTCACTGTGAAGAAAATGAATTCTACCACAGCCCAAACCAGCACAGTAACACACTAATGTTTTGGCTGTTGCTGAGCAGTACTTACCAGAAGCAAGGGCGTTTTCAATGTCTCATGTCTCAGACAGTAGGGAGATGCACAAAAAGCTGGGAGGAGACATAGCTGGGACAGCTTACCCAAACTGGCCAAAGGGATATTCCACACCATAGAAACTGGGTCGACTTAGTAAAGACAGGATGGACATCAATCAGTGGGTGCTGAGCAACTGTATTGTGGATCACTTGTTTCTCATGAATTTAAGTTTTCAGTTTTTTAAAATTACAATTATTATCTTTTTGTTTGTATCAATTATTAAAGTGTTCTTATCTGAATCCACAAGTCAGGGGTTTTTGTTACTTTTTTCTAATTCTCCTCCCCATCCCACTGCGGGGTGTGGTGGTGTGTGTGCAGGGGGTAGTGACCATGCAGCTGTGTGATACCTGGGTTTGTGTCTGGGGTTAAGCCACAGCATTTGGGAATTGAAATAGGTTCGCAGTGCATTGCAGTCCTACTGTCACCAGACATTTCTCCCTCTCTTACGGTTTTTAATTTCCAAGTAGTTCAATAAAAAGAAGGAAGACAAAGGTCTTACTTTGCATTTTTCTCAACTAAAATGAACCAAACCTAACAAATCCAATTGCAACCTACCTGACTACACAATAACACAGAGTTCATATCCATGATAATTGTATATTGGTAGCCCAAAAAGTGTGAGCCAGTGAATTTGTGGTTCTGAATATGCTAGTAAGCCTCTTCTGAATCACAGTACTACAGAAGATTCTGAGTTAAAAGGAACTCAAAGGATGGATCATCAAGTCCAGCTCTTAAGTGAGCGGCCCATACAGGGACTGAACCCATAACCTTGATGTTGTTAGCACCATTCTCTGACCAACTGAGCCAATCTCACACCATAACTTTTTTACTGGATTGAAAAGAAAATAACATTTCTTGTTCATCACTTAGAGGAAGCCAAAAGAAATCCCTTCTACATTCTGAATGGAAAGCTAGCTGTTAATCCTACTGTGTGCATGGGATATCGTGTGTCAGGCTGGACAGGGAGCAAGTACAACTGCCCCCACTTGAGTCAGCATACCCAATGACTGTAGAAGGCTCCAGAAGCGGCACACCAGAAGCACCCCCACAGCTGCAGCTCTCTGCTTAGAACAAAAGCTGCTGAAGTCACTGCAGGATATGCTAACTACCCCATCCCCTTCAAAGCCTCAGAGTCAGCACTGCCATGATGTGCAATCCCTACTAGACAGCTCTTCTAAGTTGTATCACTCTTTCTATAAATACAGCAGTTACAAAGCAGGTGTATTAAACCAGATACTTAGCAGCATATTGTCATCAGCCCAAGTCTTTCCTGGCACTTTTCCTTCCTGGTAGACAAAATACACCAGGTGGTCTAATAGAGGAATTAGCCATATTGGCAAAGGGGAATTTCAGACTGCCATTTTATACTTCAGCTGTACAAAGACTGTGAGCCAAATTATCCAGCTATAGTGAATCATGTTGAAGGAAAGGTGTACCTTTAGCAAACTAACCCAAATACCGGTGCTTATGCAACACTTAAGTCACACTTAAGCCCTATTTGGAAGTCCTCCTGTGGTAGACAAGTCTTGTAATGAACCAGAAATTTAGGAACAGGAATAAACCATTTCATGAAGACAGGAAAAAAACCAGCTCCTATTAGATGATACTGAGAAAACTACAGATAAGCATAGAGAACACTGAACAGGAAAAGCAACAGAATAGGAGATACCAAAACTAAAAAAAACCCCAAGCCTAAATCCAAAAAGGAATTATAAAAATGAAATTAAAAATAGAAATTGATCAAAACTAAAAACAAACACTTTGATATCTTCAACAGCACGCTGAGCCACACGATTGAAGAAATAATATAAACAAAGATCGATACAAACAGCTGACAGTTGCTTTAGTCTAGCTATATATTTTGCATCTTTTTTGGCTAATAAGGAATGAACACTTCCTGTTGTACCCCTATGACTCTATGACCCCGTCAGCATCCCCTTATCTTTAAAAGCATGAACTCGAATTTTAGCCCATTCAGCTGTCAAAGTCACCAACTAAAGCTTACATTATAATCACAGGGTTTTTAATTGTTACCATTCTGAAATATTTGACATGGAATCAGGGTCTCCAAGTTGTAGCTGGGGAGTAACCTGTAAAAACAAAACTATTTGTGGCTGAGCATGTGTCCACTTGAAAAGAAGTTAAGATTAAATACTTCCTCCTGAAGAGCATAGAGATAACTCGTATTTACCCCATGCTGCCATCTTGTAAATAAAAACTTGCCTTTCTTCTAAGATGCCTGGAAGAAAACAAATATATCCAGTTAAAAATGCATTTTGCTCTCCATTTTTCCATTAAATGGTCAAACTGACTATAGAGACACTCTCAAAATGTCCTGATTTCCTAATACTCATAGAAATTTAGGTTTTGCAACCGGAACCTACTTACCTGTGGTTTCAGCTAAAGAGTATTTTTCCATCTTTTTAAAATTATTGCTATTATTATTTTGGCTCTTCTTTCTAGAGATCAGGTCTGAAAAAACAGAACACTGCTAATACACTGAGAATCAACTAATCAAAGTGACTATACATCAGTCACCTCGGTTCAAGAGAATACTGCCAGAAGCAAACATTTGATAAAGCTGTGAAGATTCATTCTTGAAAGGAAAATAAAGATTTTAATATATGTACCATTCTTAGTGATGAAGGAAAAGAAAATATTTCAAAGGGTTGAATCACCTCCTTAAAAAGTGGTACTATATTCCTGTCCCGTTGCAATCAATGTTTTTTACTGCTAATGATAGTGAAATGTGTTCCTCTGTTTGAGTTAGGTTTTGTTTGCCATCTGTTTTTCAGGAGTTCATATGCAAAAAGTAGTTTCTAAAGATAGGAAAAAGTGTTCTGGCAAGGTGTCCCATTAGCCAAAAACCCTAAGGTTTTTGTACTGCACCATGGCATCACCCCCAAATTATATGGTATCTGAACTACCCAGTGGCATCACTGTAGCAGTAGAATATTGAGAATGATTCCAAACTTACCAAATATTTTGCTTTCTGTACTACGTTTTCATGCAGTCCGTCCGCATGCATGTTTGTATTCCTCTGTGTCGGTGCCGACTTAGCCCCATTTACCAGAAGGTAAGTTTCTGAGTCTGTCGTGGGTGTTATGGAAACTTCTCAGTCTGGCCATTCACAAAACCCTCTGACAGTCACACACCCAGGGCCGAAGGCTTTCACTGCTGGAAGCGCAGCCCCTTCACGGCGGGCGGCTCCGGTGAGCTGAGGGCCCTCGCTTGACACATCTCTCCACAGCCGCCACTCTCGCACAGCCAGACCAGGTTTCCTTACCGGATCGACCCCAGGTTTCCCATAGCAGAGTCTCAGATATCTCGTTCCATAAAGCAATTTATTCCTGTGCAGAAACACAGAAACAGTTCGAGCTGGTGCTTCTGAGGAGGGCACCTACATGGAAGAACCCCTGGGCTTCTACAGCCTCACACTCGCCCCCTAAGCCAGTCTCGCTCTTCCGCCCGAGTCTTCGGCTCCTGTCCCACTCTCCATGTCGCCAGTGGCGTCATCGGTCTTCATCTCCTTTGTAATCTAAAAAGTCAGCAATTCCAGGCTCCTGCTGTGTCTCTCAGAGTCTATTCACCTGATTAGCGTCATCCATCTTTGAGCCCTTTGATATCCCGAAGGTTGGCAGTTCACGGCCTCTTGTCTCGGGCTCCCACCCAAAGCTTAACCTGCATCTCAATCGGCAGCTTGCGATCCCAGCTACCTGAAACAGACATATTCCTCAGCATTTGGTCAAGCACCTAACCAGATAATGTCTGAAGCCCCCCTCCATCCCCTTTCCTCCTATATTAATCCTTGCTGTCTGTTCTTGTCACCCATTCACCCGGCCCTAAGAGCAGTACCCACGCAGCACTAAACGCCCTGGGACTGGAATTCCATCCGAGGACTATTCCGTCCGTAACTCCCCGCCTCCCGCGGCCGCGCCTGCGCGGGCCCGCCCACCCNNNNCCCTCCCCCTCCCGCGCCTGCGCGGGGCTCGCCGTTCGCGGGGCCGTGGGTTGGGGCTGTCGGGGGGCAGCGAGGACGGGCTGGGCCCCGGGCCCGGGGTTCCTTCCGCGCCCGGGGTTCCTTCCGCAGCAGCCACATCGAGTCGAGGTCGCTGCCGGGAGCTCCCCTCCCCTGTCCCTGCGTGAGGCATGGTACCGCTCACCGGTGCTCGCCGCCGTCGCTCTCCTTAGACGGGACTGTGCCTGCATCCCTGCTGCGGGATGAAGAGGATCTTCGGGTTCGGGAGGAAGAGGAAGGGGCAGCCACCGCCCGGCAGCGCGTCCCTTCCCTGCTCCACCAGTGCCTACGATCTTCGGCAGAAGGACCTGGGCAAGCTACACCGCGCGGCCGCCAGCGGCGACCT
Organism: Picathartes gymnocephalus; assembly: GCA_013390045.1. Classification (NCBI taxonomy): domain Eukaryota; kingdom Metazoa; phylum Chordata; class Aves; order Passeriformes; family Picathartidae; genus Picathartes; species Picathartes gymnocephalus. Next base: position 8,204 of record WEKY01024110.1, read on the forward strand.
GGCCCAGGTGCGACAGGGACTGAGGAAATACGGCATCGACGGACGGGACAAGGCGGAGCGGTAAGGGCGGGAGCCGCAGGGCGGTCTCCGGAGCCCCAAGTGCAGCTGTAGCTGTAGCGGCCCCCGAGAGCTCCCCGGCGCAGGAGCGGACCGGCAGCGTCGCTGTGAGGAGCGGGAGGGCGGACGCCGCAGCCCAGCGTAGCCCTTGGCTGGCTGTGGGAATCAGGCTTGTCCTGTCAAAACCCCCTTGAATTCCGCCAGCTGTCGCCTTACCATTTTTGACCCGGCCTCCTCCGTGCCCTCGTTCCCGGACTCGTATTTCCTTGCCCAGGGGCGCAAGGATGGGAGCGAGCTCTTAGCCTGGCAAAGGGGAGTTGGCTACGAGAGGAGCCTCGTAGGCATTCTCTAGCCAGGGTTTGCAGTCTGAGCGTAATCGCACCCATCTCTTTGCACTTCTGCGGGCTCAAGCGTGCAGATTCAGTAGTTGAGCCCGAAGGATGCACTGCCTCAGCTGGGAGCAACTTGAAGAAAGGTGGACATTGCAGTTAGGAAGGATTTATAATGCAAAATTAATATGTTGTTTATTGATGCTGCATGCACAGTTGCCTTTTGTGAGTGTGATGTGCCAGCCTAAGCCACAGTGTGGTTTTAGGTAGCAGTTAGTTTTTTTGCTCTGAGGCTTTCGTACAACTAATCAGTACCTTGGACTGGAAAATCTGGTCAGTGACTTGCAGGAGAAGCTGTTGCATTGGACAGGTGCTGTTGTGTGAGGTTTTGAGTCAAGCACAGCAAGCCCTTAACAGTTCTACCTTAAGGAGAAGCCCTGGGCTGCAGCATAATTTCTAGTGATCTATCATAAGCATAAGGGAATCACCTTTTCTGAAAAGGCTCAGAGTTAAACCCTTTGTGATATTCTGAAGAGATGCTGGTTCTAGCAGAGTAGCTCAGCTTCCTAGGCTGGCTGTCCAGAAGGCTGGACTTCTGGCAGTAATAAAACTCACGTAGTTTTATTGCCCTGAAAACACCTAGATTAGTAGGAGTACTAAGGACTGCAAGGACTTCTTCAGTGATTGTGTCTTTGTGTACAAATAGTCTGGTTAATTGACATCAGACCTAAGATGTTCTGTGGTTTGAAGGACCCATTTTCTTTCTGGCATGGTTTTAAATTGAGGAAAAAGTTCAGTTTTTCTGTGCTGGTTATATATTATGGAAATGCAGTATTGCCTCCTTGGAGAGGACTTCCTCTGTAGTAGGCTTTTTATGACTGTGATAGTTAAACACTACAGGAAAGTCAAAAAGTACTTTCCTGTAGTCAGGATTAAAGTGCTCTTCTTTCTGGTTTGTTACATGTTATTAGAGGCACTTTGGTGCAAGTGTGTTCTTGATTTTGCTTCAGTAGTAAAAAAGCTAGAGAAAAAGGAGAAATTCTCAAAGTGCAGGAAAACTCTAATATTCTTGTGATGAAACACATCTCCTACATCTCCAATACACTTCTGGCCCATGAATGATCAAAAGAAAAACTTAGAAGTTGACTTGCCGTAGTCCTCAGCTTTGGTCTCTGTTGCTGTGCCACGTGTGTAGTCCCACTGAGGGCAATACCCAATGCCTGGGCACAGGAATGTCTGCAGATTCAGTTCTACGCTGAAGGAAATGTCCCCTTACTAAGTAGATGCTGTGGTGGGTTTTTGCTAGCAAGTCCCAAACATTTGATGTGGAGCTACTGGTACTGGTAATGGAGTGAGTTCTTAAGCTTGAGATTTGCAAAGTAAACTTGTAGTCATATCTGTCTATCAAAAAAGCCTGAAATTATCCCTGACTGTGCTAATTCAATTTATTTAATTTTTAGGACAGCTCTGCATCTTGCTTGTGCAAATGGCCATGTGGATGTAGTTACATATCTAGTAGAAAACAAGTGTAAGCTAAATCTTTTTGACAATGATAACAGATCGCCACTGATGAAGGTACGTGGACTATGGTATGTTCTTGCAAGTGAGGCTTACTGATTTTGAACTAAATTATGTATTTTTCAGTATTCTTTATGTAGATCTTTGTAAAATCATGCATATTGTGGTTGGTGTGGAATGAGCATATGTTAGCTAATCCTTGAAGGTGCTCTTAATTCCCAGTACTGGGAAGATGGAGGAATTGCAACAAAGTGAAGTGTAAATGCTGGAAGGTTTTTGTGGTTTTTTTTCCAGGCAGTGCAGTGCCAGCAAGAAAAATGTGTGGCTATTCTACTAGCACATGGTGCTGACCCAAATCTGGCAGACACTGATGGCAACACTGCCCTTCACTTGGCTGTCCTGTCTGGTAATCCCACTGTAGCAGGGCTGTTACTTGAGCATAATGCCAATATTGATGCCCACAATAAGGTAAATTTTTATATTTGTCAATGAAGTGCTTTCCAAAAGTAGCATTCATATTTTTCTTGAAGTTTTTTTCTGTTTGTTTGGTTTTTTTGTTTTACTTTGATTTTGAACTTTATCTGCCCTTTCAGGAGGGATATACCCCTCTTATTCTTGCTGTCTCTGAACATCATGAAGAAATAATGGAGTTTCTCCTTAAAAAAGGAGCTGATGTGCATGCTCGAGATCAATGTGAAAGGTGAGAGGCTGTCAAAACTTTACATGGGTCTCTTTAATATTCTTCAAGTTTGCTTCAGAGAAGCATGGAAATGAGGTCTGAAAAAGATACAGAACAAGGAGCCACACAAAAGCAGTTACTTCTGTGTGACTTGTGAAAGATGGTCATACCTCAGTGGCTTGCTGTCATATCTTGTTTGATGCTTTCCACATTGAGGATTGTAAAATATTATTGTCTGCGATGGCCTTTCTAGCAGGAAGCCTGCCTCTAGCTCAGCAGCATTCCCTCAAATTGAAAAGCCATCTCCTGCGTAGTAGTAGAGTTTGTAAGTGTTGTCTCTGGAAGCTTTGTTTCAAGATTAAACATTTAATTGTTTTGAGACCCTCTCCTATTTTATTGTTTCTCTTAATGAAAAATGCTTTTTCTTTTGTTCATTTTAAAGTAACAAGGAGAATACTTTTTTGAGGGCAAACAGAAACAAAAATAATTACAGTGATGTGACGGTGTAAAACAATCTATTTCATATCATATTTCTTGGATCTTTCAGAACCCCACTTATGACTGCTGCTTCTAGTGGAGAGCTTAATCTGATAAAAATTCTTCTTCAGTACGGTGCTGATGTTTCCCATAAAGACACTAACGGATGGACAGCTGAGGATTATGCTGTTATTCATGGATATTCTAGGTAAATTTTAAACTGTATCATTAGAGTAAGTGATCAGTTATCAGTGTAGTTTTTGATAATTTTTGATAGCAGCACCAAGGTTTAATGGTGTGTTGAGACTTGTGTTGAAGGTATGCTCAGTGATGTCTTCATAAAATCATTTTGAATGGAAAAGGCCTCTAAGAATCACCCTAACACTGCCAAGCCCACCACTAAACCATGTCCCTAAGTGCCAGTCTGCAGCATCTTTCAAATACCTCCAGGACTGGTGACTCAACAGCTTCACTGGTCAGTCAGTCTGTTCTAATACCTGACAACCCTTTCACTGAAGTAATTTTTCCTAATACCCAATTTAACCTTTTCTGGCACAGCCTGTGGCCATTTCCTCTTGTCTTCTGCTATGTATCATTCCAGTTTCTAGTGTTAACTTGGAAGTTGAGGAAAATTTTTGCTCAGAGTTCTTTGTTAGATTTCAAGTTTTATTGCTCAGCTCACATTTGCTCAATATAAACTCTAACGTATGTCTGTATCTTAGTTATCCAGGGGTGAAACTTGACAAGTATCAAGCAGGAGTTAATACTTTTGTAGGTTTGAATATGACTCTAGAGTGAACATGACTGTAGTGAATATTGAAGTGTGTAATAGTCATGGAGTAAATGCATATGAGTATATAAATCTATATGGCTAGGGATAGGATAAGAACAGGGTGGATGACAAGTGGCTGTTAACTCTTCTGTAAGCAGTATATTCAAGTATGTGATTTTTTTTTACCAAGTGTATTTCCTCTCTGTACAGTCTTAGTAAACAACTGGCAGACTACGCAGACTGGGAAAACACAGGAGAGGCTTCTAGAGGTGGTGGTGCACGAGGCACTCCACACCGGGCAGCAGCTGCTGGCTTTATATTGGGTGCACCAGCTGTGGACAGAGGAGGTAAGACCCTTAACCATGGAGTAGCTCACGAGGAGAATCACTGTGGCCTTTTCTTTAGTGGGTTTGTGTTGTTAGTGCTTACTGTGTCACCATTGGTTTTAGTGGAGGTATCAGATGGAGTAGCACAAGCTTTGTGAATATGTTTGTTTGATTGATTGCTGGAAGTGCTGCTTGTCAGTCTGTGAAAGCGTTTGATTTGCGTTCTGTGTTCACTTCTTAGGGTTGTTACTTTCTGTCTGTCAGACTGCCCATCCATGTGGGTTTTCCGGGAGAGAGAGAGGGGAAGAGTATGGGGAAGGAACTAGGCAAAAGTGTTTTTATTTTTCAAGTGTGTACTTTTACCTAGAGATGGCAGCTCAGATTGTGAAAATCCAGTTACAAAGCAGTGGATTCCACCTGAGTAATTCTTTCTCTTTCTGTAGTTGGGAAGCAACGGAGAAGTGAGCAGAAACCTACATGTCTTGTTGATTTTCATGAAGTTTGTGTCTTCATTTTAATGTTAATGGTTTCATCTGCTCTAACATCCTTTTTGCATGTCCTATTTCTCAAAATCATTTGTAACTGTTTCCATGTAGGAGCTCTAGAGACATACTTACCAAATATTATATTGGAAGAGTAACTTTGTTGGCAATAACATTGCAGTGTCTGTGTATGCTGTATTGGCTTGAACATAGTTTGATTTACAATAAAAATAATGCTTTTCTTCCACTTCCAGTAATTTTAATGATTTTTTTAAAAAAATAATTATTACCTTGTGATCCAGAAAAACAATTAAATTGCCTTGTGATCAAAAAATTAATCCCTTCAGTGAGTTTTAAAAATCCAGTCTATGGTTATGAGCTCAGAGTCCTAGAGGAATCTTATAAAATGGATACCTTAGTATATATGAAGTAGTTTGTCTTGTACTTTACATCTCAAGCCCTACAAGTCAGAAATCTTATTCTTTCTGAATTTTTAAGGGTGTTACATTGGAACTGTGTGGCAAATGGGCAGAAGACAGTGCTCAAACACAGTTCATTATTCCTTTAAATACAGTTACTTACTCCATTTTTAAATATGTCAAGAAAAATGAGGAAAGTACAGGATATTTTTCCTCACTGACTTTTCCTAGATACAGGAATTTAATTTAGAGTCCGACTTTGTTCCTTTGACTTAGGAACACTTGATTTGATATAGTCAGAGATTTGGAAAGTTTCTTGATAGATTGCAGGAATTTTTTTCTTTTTAAAGGTTTTGGTACAGGTGGTTTAATTGGGCCAAATGGTGCACACTGTTATTGTCTCTGAGAGATTAGTAGCATATAGAGAATATTTACCTGCATTAATTCTACAGTTTCTAGCTTGCACACAAAAAGTACAGGTCCTGTATTGTGAGAATTCTTCTGATATGCTGCAGTAACAGACTTTGAAGCCTCTGTTAGAGGAGAAATTGGAATGATCTCAAGAGAACAGAGAAACCCACTTTGGAATTATTTTCCTTTCTGTTGCTCTTCTATACAATTTTTCTGGGATCTTCAGTATTGTCCTTGTTCCTTTTGCTGCTTTTGCACTTGTTGAATATTTTTCAAAATACTCTCCTCTAATGAGCAATTCACCCTATTTCAGAAGTTGGCTTTTGTTTATTTGAATATTTACTGTGTGATGTATTGTTCCTTTCGTGTTCCTGGGTCCCTACGGAAACTGTTGGGTTTCCGTCATAGACCTCTTAGAAAAATATTAAGTGCTTCAGTGATTTATATCTCCCAAGGTCAGTAAAAGCTATCCTGTATTATCTCTTCAGACAACTGAGAAATGTAGAAGGGATGAGAAACTATCATGAGGTCCTTTCTTAACTCTTTAAATGTATCTTGTTTTGATACAAGTTATTTTGCCACATTCATTCCATATGGTAAAATCAATATAAGCAGGACTCTGTTCTGCTCTGAGACAGATGTTACATCATGAAGAAGTTTGGTGTCAGCTGCAGTAACAGAATGATTTGTTGCCTTAAAATACAAAATTTTACTAAGTGGGATGGGTAGAGCAGATGCATAGTGATTTATATGCTGAACTTGTGTTCCACAACACACAGACACGTACACACACAAGCACATATGCATGATACCCCAGTCAATGCACCCATTTCGGTCCAGTTGTGGCCAGCTCTACAGCCCTGGGGGAACGTGCTGCCCTCTTGTCGTGGCTGTGTTCTGGCTGGTGCCATAGCTTTTGGATGTGAATGGTTCAGCATGGTCAGATGAATGTTAGCAGAACTCTTCAAACTGAGGTAGAGGTGGCCTATGTTTGCATCAGGCACCAACTGACACAACTTTTAAGATGAGCTGGTTTAAGGCAACAAGTTATTCGGTTCCTTTTTTTAGCAAGGGATAACAAACATGCTAAAACTGTTACTTAAGATGAGTGTAAATAACATAATGTCTCAAAGTTGCATGCTGGTCTGAGTACAGGGAGTCAAGATTTCCTTGAAACTTCTGGATAGTCTCCAAAGTTTGGTTCTTGACACATACAGATTTTTGAGGTGCTTAGAATAAGGAGTTCTGTGTGCTGTATGTGTAAGGCACTCTTCAACCATGAAGGAATTTAATTTGCATCTCTGCTAGACAAGGAGTAGTTAAGGGAAATACAAAATTGTCAGGACAGTACATTTCTGAGAATCTATTTCGGTGTTTCAAAATACTGAAATATGGATGTTTTACATGGAGCAAGTACATTGTTACCATTTGACACTGTCCCTCGAGAACAGAGTTCTGTAGAACTCTGTGTAAATTGTGGTTGGGTTGTTTCCAGCGCTTCTAACTGTGGAATAGACTGATAGTCACAGTATGTTCTCCCATTGCTGCAGCTGTTTTGATGTACTGCTTATGTTTTCCAAGTTTCTGGAAATTCCAGTTTATTCTGATGTCATTGTTCCATCTGTCCTTTCCATGCCTTTTCCTAAATGGATATAGGAATGCAGCAGTCTCCTAACCAGACATCAAGAACAGGAAAAACAAGGAAAGGTATTTTATACAGTAGAATTTAAAATATGAAGCATGTTGTACAATATACAAATATCAACACTTCTATGATGTTTATTATCCTGGAGGTCCCTATTTTGATGGTACTGGTTTTATGAACTACATTGAAGAAGAGGCTTTGCGTGATTTTTGTTTGTTTGCATGTTTTGCCTTGGTTCTTTATTATTGAATTTAGTGTTTGCTTTGTATCATTGGTGATAGTAAATAATTTAATTTTTAAATAAGCCCTTCTGTTGTTCTGTAATGGAAATGGGCTTGAATTAAAGCAGAAACAAGCAATCCCCAGAGACTGCTTTTCTAGATCCCATTTCTACTGTAATCAGAGTTCTCTCTGAAAGCTACCTCATGAGCTTTCTCTCTTGCCTTCTAAAAGACAATGTGACCTGGTCTTGACCATTGCTTAAAGTTACTATTCACAGAATGACAGAATATTTGGAGTTAGAAGGGACCCACAAAGATCATCAATTCCAGCTCTTAAGTGAGTGGCCCATACAGGGCTTGAACCCACAAACTTGGTGTTATTAGCACTCTGCTCTGCCCAACTGAGCTAATCTATTCATTGGAAGCAAAATTTCACAAAACTTACTCAGCTCTTTTGATTACTTATAACTGTACTAATTGAAAATACAACTGAAGTCACCAATCAAGGATGATAACTGACTGCTCCACACTGGTGGAGACATTTTTAGTCAGCTTGGAACATCAGCAGGTAGGTTAAAGTGCTGGTACTGATTGAGTTAACTGTGGTATGTACAACTAATTAATATTATTTAAATATTGTGTGTTTGCAATAGGAAACAGTAAAAATTAGAGACTGTGTTGGTATTTTAACTGTTAGCTTGTCCTTGTTTCAGCTTCTGGGTTTTCTCTACATGACATGCACACTGTATTTCATGGTTGAAAAGCCCAGTGCAGGTCAGGAGATGTACTCATCAAAATTCCCACATGTACCCTGTCTTTAGAAGAGACAAAATTTCCATGCTCTTTTGTGTTTAATGCTAGTAGAGGAGATGTCTTCAGGCATGATATGGCTTTGTTTTCTTTTCCCTTTAATGATTCTGCCAAAGGCTGTGGATTGGTTGTTATGATAGTTAACAAGAATTAGTTATCAAGAACTTGAGGAGTACTGATATAGCTACTATGTGGAAGTTGTATTTGTTTTCCCCTTCTGTTTTGGGAATTGAAGAGCCCTTTTATTTCATCTTAGCTGTTGATAGTTGAGAGGTTCTAGCACTCTTGACTCTTCCTAGAGTCAGTGTTTCTTCACTAGAGCAGTGATGTGCTAGAGTGCACTCTCATTAAGTTTGCAAATAGCCCTGAGTTGGGAGCATCAGTAGATGCACTTCAGGGTAGTGCTGTCATTCAGAGGCATTTACTCTGACAGGCTGTGTAAATGAACTATTAGGCCTGGCTTGCAAAATTCAGCCAGGGCAAATGCAAAGTCTGCACACGCAAAGGAGCAATCCCTTGCTACAAAGCATGCTGGCACTGCCTGGCAGGAGAGATGCCTTGATGAGAAAGCCTGATGGGTCTTGGCAGAGTGAGCTGAGAATGAGCCAGCAGCAGGGTGCCTTGGCAACAGTGTCCTGTGTTGTATTAAGAGCAGCATAGCCAAGAGATTGAGGAAAGTGATTATCCACCTCCACTTGGCATTCTCTGGATTATGTCCAGTGCTCTGAGTGTAATTTGACCCTCCAGTGCAAGAGATGTTGGTGTTTCAACAGCGAGCAAGTTCAGTGGAAGGCCATCAGATTCATCAGGGACAGGAATATTTGCCTTTTGAGGACAGGTTGAGGAAACTGGGATTTTTCAGCCTGGAGAAGTGAATTTGAGAGGACCTAGCAGCAGCTTCTAGTATATGTGAGAAGACAAAGCCAGGTGCTTCCCAGTGGTACATGACAAGAGGCCACAATAGAAGAGGCATAAATCGCAACAAAATAGTTTCTAATTGGATGTGGGAACAGTAAAACAGAGAGGTTGTACAGTTTCCCTCTTTGGAGGTGTTTTAAGACCAGACTGGATAAAGCCCTGAACAACCTCATCTGACCTCATAACTGAGCCCGCTTTGAGAAGGCTGGCTAAGAGACTTCCTGAGGTTCCTTCTGACCCGATTTATCCTATTATCCTATGTGCAAGTCACATTTGTAACACTGATGAAAGCTTGGAGTGTGCTATAGAATGCCCTGGGTTTGCCCACTTCTGTCTGCTGAATTCCCTTTTTGGTGCAGTGTACAGAACTGTGGTGATTCTTCTGCTTGAGCTTTAGAGCTTGATTATGCTTTTTGATTTTTGTTACCTTTGCAAAATAATCTGTGCCTGGGTAGAGCAGCAGATAGTGTAATGTTGTACATAATGCTGCATGAAACAATTAAGCTCTGCATGTGATGTGTACTTGTGTGTAAGATGAGTACTTTGGAAGGTCTTAATGTCTTGCTAAACCACCACCATTTTGTTAAGTGTTTACTAATGTAACATATTAATGTTATGCTTTTTTACTTTTTTTTTTTAATTTAGATGTGTTTCTATGTTTTTTAAACTAGGAATAAGAGTTCAAAAGAGATATAGCTCTGGTCTTTTTATTTCCTTTTTGTTTTGTTTTAAATTCAGTGGTTTTTGAAGATCCAGTTTGTTTTGGAAATGCAGTAATTTATGCCACCTTTTATTAAATTTACTACCCAAAGCATAGTTCTATTATGATCTGTAGAGATGTCCATGTTAAATGTTTAATTTTTAAATGGTTAATTTTTAACATGCTAAATTTAATTTCAACATGTCGATTAATGTTTGAACAGCAATAGATGACTTCTCCCAAGGAGACTCAATAAGGTGAGACTTTAACAATACCTAACACTTATCTGAGGAATGACTTGAGAGACACAGTACTCATTTTGCTTTGCTTTTAAAGAAGCTCTGAGAAAGAGGGGAGCGATGACAGTTGGCATACCTCTGAGGAAGAGGAACTTGATTTTACCCCCAAGGTATGGTGCATTTACAGGAAAAATATCCTGTAAAAATAAGGGGTTTGAAGGCAAATTTTCTTTGGAACAGAAAGAAACTGCAGCTCCAGCCAATGTTGTTTTCTCTTTAAAGCAATCTCTGGTCTGCCAGCCTTCCTTCTGCTGTGAGTTTTTCCTAAAGAACTTGTAGTTGTGACAGAGTATGCAGCAGATTTGTAATTTGGAGCCAAAAAACAGTAGGTGACAAGATAACCACATAGTTTTACTTTTTCTTGTTCCTATGAGTCAGATTTGCAGAGTTTAAAAGTAAGTTACTATTATAACCTATCCTGTTCTTCTCCAATCACTGTTTTCTGTAAATTTAGGGAGAGATTCCAGATGATAAAGGACATTTATTTATCACGATCTACAAAAATCCTTCATCCCCTAGTTCACCTTTCCTCAGCAGGTTCCTCAAGAGTGCTCAATGAACAGATGAGTTACTCAAATGGGTCATCTGTTTTCTTCTATAAGATGACATTCAGTGCTTGCATGTGATCTCACACTGCATGTTTTTCTTTTTTTTTTTTTTTTTTTCTTCTCACTGGGTTTCAATTGTTCTTGTTTTTTGTAAGAATACAAAACTGAGCTGTTGANACAAGCTCTTATCCCTACTGTTTTTACTAATTATCTGTAGAATTATCAACTTCTGAGGGATGTCTGGAGCATCAGTTCTGTTGTACTGGCATTGTGCAGTGATGTGGAGCCTGAGTGTGGTACTTCCACCCACTCTGTAATGCTGGAGATGCAAGCATGTTTAGTTTTAATTTGATTTCATTTTATTGCACTGATTTAAATAGAAATTATAAATATTTCTGCCATGATTTTGAAATTTAGGGGTATTTTTTAAGTGTACTTGCAGGGACTAATTTATGCATTAAGTATGGGGATCTTAGTAATTACTCACCTTGTGCACATTTGCAAGTAAGCAACCTGAAAATGCACTTTTAAATATAATTGAATTTTACTTTCAAAAAAATAGTAGAAACAGTTTTAGAACAGTTCTGCACGTAAATATTTTTGGAAACAATTTGGAGAAGGGTGTGAAGGGTGTCTACACAGTGTGAAATACTTACTGAATTGGATATGAGAGGAGTGTTTGTGGAGTTAGAAGTATAGGATGGAGCCAGCACTATCATAAGGACAGTCTGATTATATTTACTGTTCAAGATTTGATGTGTACAAAGGATTTGTTGTTGTTACTGTTAAAAAAAATTCTTAAATAAATCTTTATTTACAGAAGCTGCAGAAGCCAAACCTGACACTGTTAATGAATGCTTCACAGCAGTTCAGGAACAACAGTAAGTTATTTGCAAAAGGTTGCATGATATACTGATATATAAAGTAGATTTGCTAAGTAGGTTTTTTTGGTTGGTTTGGGGGGTTTTTCTTGTGATAGTAAATGAGAAAAGTAGCATTTTGTAAACATGGCACTTGATAATTCAGAACAAAGTAAGTCATTAAAATGAAGCTATTAATCCCCTCTTTAGTCCTTTTCCTTCATCAAGTTCATCCTCCATTCCACCCAACTTTACCTCTCCATTTGTAGACATTCCCAAATGGCTCCTCTCTTGTACATTAATTTGATAACATGCCTATAGCTGTTTATATAATTTCTCCTGTTCATGTGCATTTTTCTTTTTTTTGTACTTTAAGATGATGGTGATGGTTCTAGAATTGAAAGTCCTAAGTCGCCAAAGAAAAGTCTCAAACAAAGAATCCCATCAGGTGCAAATGTGAACAAAGGAGACAGTGAAGAATTGTTTAATCAAAACGTCTCAGCTGCAGGCAACCTGGATGAAGAAGAATTGGAGGAGGAAGAGGAGGAGGAAGAAGAGGATGAAAATGACAATGGAGATGGTGATGAAGATTATGAGGAGGAAGAGGAGGAGGAGGAGGATGAAGATTTTACTGAAGATGAAAAAGAGGAGGAAGAGCTGGAAGATGAAGAAGCTCAGTCTAATGAAATACTAGAAGAGGAGAAAACAGAACGTAAAGGGGAAATCAATCAGAAATTAGAGTATTTCAGTAAAGCTAAGTATGAAGGGGATGCTCAGTGTGAAACTGGAGATGTCTGTGATGATGATGAAATAAGTAAAGAACATGATGAAAAGGTGGAGGAATCTGTTGATACTCCTGTGTCTTTTATAGCTGGGTCTTGTGAGAGGTTTCAAGAAAATAAAATGGCAGTGTCTCCAAAGATCATGAATAATGAAATATCTTGCAAGTCAGTACCAAAACAAGCTGTCTTTCAAAATCTAAATAATCTGCAAGATACGCAAGAAAGCTGGAACAGGAAAAGCATGATTGAGGAGAAGTTTCACAGAAATGCTGACTCCTGTTTTGCAGACTCTGAAATGACAGACTGGAAAAAAGAGATACCTCAGCCTCTCTTAGATAGTTGCGGTCTTAAGGAGAAAAAGTCAAACTTCAGTGATAGCTTTGAAAGTGACAATAATTCTTGGTTAGCAGAAAAATCCCCAGGAGCTGAAAGTGAAAGACCAACCTCTGTCATGTTTGAACATGTGGATGGTGAAGACACTGAAGAAGAGGAATATGAAGGAGTAGATGATAAAGTCTGTAAACCGCTGAAACAAGAAAGTGAAAACTTGCACTTAAATAAGCAAGAAGCAAATTTGAGAGCAGCATTTCATTCAAGCACCAAAGTAAGTATATAAGGATGATTCAATCACAGAGGTATTTTCTAAGAGTCACATAGGTAAGAAACACATAGTAAACTGGGTTTATCTTGATACTTATTTTTCACATATATCCATCTTTTGGTCATCCATTTTTGATGTTAGTGTCTTACTTGGAGTCAAAACAGTTTATTTGCTATGGTATGGTAAAATATTATAGTATGGAAAAAGAATAGGCAGTAGACCCTTTATGGAATTGGTTAGATTTTTCTCAGTTCCTGTGTTACAGTTTTTATCCATGGAGTTTTAGTACCATTTAGGAAAATTTATGGTGTGATAGCTGAAAGTGAGGAAACAAAGAATTTTGCACAAGATTGAGAGCAGGAATCGAATGATTTTCCACGGAGCAAAGTAGAGGAAAAAAAAGGAAATACGCTCTGGAATGTTGTAACTTAAATAAAGCTAGAGTTAGACTGACATGAGGAATTGCTTATGGAGGAACAGCAAAGATGATGCTTGTTACAATTCTTTTCAGCTGTTTTGGTTGATCTCCTTTAGGAAGAATCATCTGAACACAAAGAAGAGGAGAAGGAGAGCACTGGCAAAAAGCTGCAAACTACAGTTGTTGAGGATGTGAAAAATTCTGTTTGTAGTGATAGGCATGAAGTCCACAAAGCTTCAAAGGACGACTCTGGTGAGAGAAATGGCTTTGTAAATCCTGACCAAGATTCTTCCTCTACAAATATTAATGCATAGAAAGTAAACTAAAATGGTGATTGACTCCTATGATAGCAAAATTTTTTCATGCCTGTAAGTCCTAGTGGGCATTGTCAGAGATGGAAAGGTTGTGTTGCTTTTCATTCATTCTTAAAGAACTGAAATGCTAGCATTGTATACCAAGCAATGCAATATGAAGCAATGCCATTCTTGATTTGTTGCTATGTTCTCCCTGAAGTGATCTGAACAAAATGCACAGATGAAAAAGAGAAGGAGGACTAGAATGTCTTGAGTGACAACAGTATTCCCTTCATTGATGAGTACTGTCACATTGAAAGGCTGTGATTGCTCTTGGCTGAAGCCAGGGAAGGATTTGAGTCAAGCTGAGTGAAAGCTGTTCCAGTGCCTCACCTTGTCCAGTTTTAAAATGCAGAAGGTCTCCAGCACCACATGTGTGTTCTTGAAAACATTACCAGCCTAGTCAGAATAGAGCACTGAGTACCTGAGGTCTGACAGCAGGAAAAGAGAGCACAATTTCCGTTGTCTCCAGAGAGTAGCTTGTTGTAGCAGATGTTACTAGAGCATGCGTAGCTGCTGCTCAGGTGTTGCACAAGGGGCCTGCCTGGCAGAACCTGCTGTGTATTCTAGTGTGCCTATACCTGCTCATCTGTATGTATGTGTTTTACCCTAAGTATGTATTTGGCA
>WEKY01024110.1:39086-52743 GCA_013390045.1 Picathartes gymnocephalus
GGGGGTGTGGGAGAAGTCCAGCAATACTGTCAGTCATTTTAATCTGTGAATTGCGGTGTATTCTTCATACCAAAACAACAGGTTCCCTCTGAAAAGACTACATTTATATAACTGTATGAACTATCCAGATTTTAGTAAATGTAATACGTCAGTATAAGAGCAGTTGTTATTCTAAAACATACTTATTAAGACAGCTGTAAGAGGATGTCATTCAGCATATTCTTAGAGCATATCTAAAAAGAGCTTTTAGATATATGTGTTCATTTAATTATATTTGTAAAATGTAGGAATAGAACGAAGAAGGATGGGACACCAGGTCCTGCCTTTGGTCAACAAAGTAGTCTCTGCAGTCAGACTATGGCTCTTGGATCACAACAGATTTCTTTGGATTGTGTTAGAAAAATTCCCATGATTGCAATGTGTGCTTATACATGATTTCAGGAACAACAATACCTATATCTTTTTTATGTATTAGGAAACAGAAACCCTCATAAACAGCTGCTGAGAGTTTGGGGGTGCTCAGCTGAGAAAGATGGAGAGGTGATTGTGCATATGCCTGCTGTTGATAGACAATTTCACTTGAGTTCAAAGACAGGTCTGACTGTATAATCAAATAACTCAAAGTAAAGGCATTTTTCGTGTTCTTACAACTTTATTCATGCTCATTTAATTTTTTCATTAGGGGATGATCAGACAGCTGCAGCAGGAGCTTGCAGATGCTCTTAAAAAGCAATCTATGTCAGAAGCTTCACTTGAAGTTACTACGCGCTACCGCAGTGACCTGGAGGAAGACAAGCTGCGCTTGCAAAAGGAATTGGAAAAGGCTAAAACGAAGGTACATAATGCCTGTAATTCTATGAATAAATCTTTAGGATGGCTATTAAAAGTAGGATTGGATGTTTTCCTAAAACCCCAGGAAAAAAATTCAACAGGATAGATTTAATGATGTGTGAATCAATTGCACTGTTTTAGAAACCTGGCGTCCATGTCTTTGACATGCGGACGTTATGCCCTTACTTGGACTAACCTTTTTATTTGTGAAGGTGCTTTGCACAATAAATTTATGTGTCTATAGCTTGTTGCCTTTGGTTTAGCCAAGCACATTGTCTGATTTCTGAAGAACAGTAGAAATAGTGGACTGCTGTGTTTGGACATTTTTATGCAGTCCTGCTTTCCCCCTGCCCCCACTCCCCCCACCCTGCCCTGGCACCAGGTAACACGTCAAATTCTGAATGCTTTTGTAACTTGTTCTGCATTTTTCCCCTTCTTGGCCCTGCTATAATTTGCCCTCCTTAAGTGGTTTTCCTGCAAGGGAAGCATAAGCTGTTTCTGAGTTAGGGACCACCTTTCACAGTGTTTTTCCAAAGTATGGAGGTATAGAGGCCTTGGAGTTCTAAAAGAAAAATAATTTAAAATCTAATCCTTATGAGGGACTTGTGAAATCTCTACAGAGATTTCTACAGGTGAACTTCATTCATGTTTTCACAGAGGAGCAAACGAGTGAATACAAAGAGCATCCTAAGTCACCAAAAGGGTCGGAGTGGCAGTGTCAGTGCTTAGAACCGTGCTCTAGGAAATCTGTGGAGGGATGGGAGAGGCCACTGTAGAAGATTAGGAGATAACACAGCTTGTGTTCATTTGCTAGTGGAAGCAAAGCTTTGAAAGTACTTGAAATGATTACAATTCTTTGGGCAGATGGTAAGGGCAGCACTTGAATTCTTGGGCAGCAGCTGACTCCTCTATACAAAAGCTCACCTGACGACTGTGGATTGTTCCTGTGATTTTACAGTTGCGGGAGGTGGAAGAAAAATATCTTCAGTCGGAGCATTGTGTTCGTGACTTGAAGACTGCCTTGGATGAGAAGGAAAGAGAAGCAACAGCTTCTGCCCATAAACTGCAGGACCAGCTGTTGGCATCTTCTGAGACTAACACTATTATAAAACAGCTGGAAGAACACGTGCAACAGTAAGAGAACAATACAGTGGGGTGATGTGTCTGTAGCTTGCAGGGATTGACTGGAAACCACAGCATAGATATGTAGCCTTGTTGCATTACAGCAAATTACTATGATTTTGAAGGATGTTCTTGTTTTGTATTATATTGCACTGTTCTTTTGGAATAGGTGCTCTGGCAGATTTTTATAATAAGATCTGTATTTATTTTTAAGCCTTGAAATTGAAAACACCAGATTGGAAGCCACTGTCCAGCAACAAAGCAACAGGATTGAAGCCCTGCAGAGAGACCTGCAAGCCTCTGCCTCAGTAAGATGGTCATAAATTTCCCTTTTGATGACTCCTGAGCCTAGTTACCTATTTCTGTGGGGAAACTTTATGGTGAGGTTTTTCTGGAGAGCCAAGGGGAGCTCAGTTCCTGCATTTTTCTGAATAGAGGCTGCTCTGAAAGCAGCCAGCTCTACTTCCCAGCCGTCTGGTTTTGAAAGTTTTCCAATGCTGTAGCAAGTCGAACTTAACGCTCTAAAAGGTAAGGATTTGACAGCAATACACTGGTGTAAGTATTGTCTGCTTTAGACCCTTCATAACATCAGATGCTCCTTTGGGGACTGCTCGTTTAAAGTATTCATCAAGTTAACTGGTAGAAATTCCACAGGGTATATTGATGCCAAGCCCTTGGTGCCAGACACTGGCTGACATCATCAGACTGAAACAAAAATTACCTGTTCCAGAGCTTTTGCTGTGCAGAATTGCTTTTCCTTTGGCTACCTGCTGTGTGTCTGTTCTCATGAAACAGTGCACTGCTTGTAGTATCTGCAAAACTCGGTGTGAGCCTTGGAATTTATCACTGCTTCTACACAGTGGTTAATTGTAGCTCACATAAGGTGCTAATATCTGTGGCCTGAATTGAGAGATTTTTTTGTTGTTTTTTGTATTGTAGCCAGTGAATTAGGGTTCTTGTTACAACTGTAATTGTCAGTTATAGCTGAAGGTATTTTAAAAATCACTACATGTGATAGTTGAACTTTGTGATGTACTGATACTGTCAAGAGAAGTGGGAAGGCAGTCACAAATCCTTCTGCTTTGATTAATAGGACACGATTTTCTAGTGTACTGGCGATGAGAAAAGCTACTCCTGCCTGTTTTCACTGAAGATTCTTTATATCCCACATGGTCTTTTCTCTCTGTCTCTCTCTCTCTCTCTCTCTGTGTCAAATGGCAGAGGCGATGATTGCTAGCAATTTTACAGTGCCATCAAACTAAGGCCGTTTTGATCAATGTTGCTGGGTGTAAATAATGTAGGAATAAAGAGGTGAAGAGGTTCTATGTAATACTTACTTCTGTCAGTGAGGTGTAACTTCAATCTAGAAAGTCATAGTGTGCCTTCTTGTAATGCTTCTATAGGTTCATAACCGCCTGGAAGACTTGATAACGAGCTTACAGACAGCACAAGCAGCTGCAGAGGACCACCACAAGCAGGTACATCACAGGCTTCTGTGAATGACTGAATTTTTTGTGTGTAGTTAATGGATGAAAAGATCATATGGGCTGTGTAAGCACACAGCTGTTAAATACCCATCTGGTTTTAGGGCAAGGCACCCTCAAGGGAAAAGGCTGTAAATTTCCTCATTTTCCTACTGCTGTGTTTTGTACCTGTGTTGTGGTGTTCATCAGTGTGATTCATCTGATGAATTCTCTTCCCCATCCATCCCACCTGCAGGGAGTGAGCAAGTGGCTGTGTAATGCTTGGCTGCCTACCAGGGTTAAGCCATAGCAGATGACTGATAGAGTGGATGTTGTGGACGGCGTGGAGATTTGTGGTTGAAAGCTGAAAGAGGAGACCGGATTTGACAAATCCATATTATCTTGGCAATTTTGTCAGAGCTTGTCTTGAGGCCATGTCAATTTTTGTCATGAGATGCAGTGTTTTACCTCCTCTGTGAGGACTTGAGATCAAGTCATACACCCTAAAGATTTTTTTTATCTGAGATTTTGTGCTAAGTGTTTTATCACTTTCTGTAGCCAGTAAACATCTCTTGTTTTTTCCTTTTTTGCTTTTGTAATTTTCTTTTTTTTTTTTCTGAAAAAATGCCACTAAAAGCATCAAGTCAGCTTCCAGTCTTTATACTTGAACTGAATCAGCTGTTCAACTCAAATGCATCTCTTAGGCAAATCTTTGTCCCTTTAGATAGAACCATCCGTTAGATAGAACCGTTGTCAATTTCAAAACATTTTCTTGCTCTCAGGAGATGTACAGTTTGTAATGGTTTCGGTTCGCCCCCTCACACAGGGCACTAAATATAGTGGGTTGAGCACTCTGGCTGAACACCAGTGCAACCACTAAACTTATTTACTCATCTTCTGTTGTGAGATAAGGATTAGGAGAAATTCAAAGCGGGCTCAAAACCTTAAAAGGTATAAAGATAGTTTTATTAACAGAACTAAAAGGAAATAATAAAGGCAGAATAAAACCTTTAGACACATCTCCTTTCCCCTCCTCATCAATTCTCTTCCACCAACAACATAAAGAGACAAAACTTGAGACTTTCAGTCAGTTTACCACCCTTAAAATGGTAATGGTAATGGTCATCAGTTCAGTTGAGAGAGGAGTCTCTCCTGTTATACCATGGAGACTTCTCCACAAGAAGACAGTTCTTTTGTGGTTTCAATTTCACAGCAAATCAGCCACCCGGAAAGGAAATCTTTGCAGTGTGAAAGTTCCTTCCCTCAACACACAGTTCTTCCTGCAGCTGCTTTCGAGGGCTCATCGCTGTCTACTGGGATATTATTTTAAGGATGAGCTGTTCTGGTAGAAAGGTAAAGAGTTGAAGCCTTGGTTGACACAGGTGCACAGCACACATCAATCCCATCGAGACATGTTGGTGGAGGTTAAGTTAGAACACTGCATCCCCCCAGTTGCGTTCATGAGTTACAAGGAATAGTCTGATATATCATAGTCCACCACCACGGCCTTACAAAAGAATTTTAGCTTAAAGCATCTCCTTTTTCTCCCATCTCTGTGGTATGGTTCCCCATTACCACAGAATTCTCATCCCTCTGGGCTTTTGGTCCCTTCTTCACTGACCTTGATGTCTCCATGTTGGTTTCTTCTGTACTGAGAGAGTTGCGATCTCTCCCAGGCTCTGTTGTTAGTCACATGATCTCTGCCGGGCAGCAGCTGGAGTTACTGCATTCTTTTCCCAGGGAGACAGGGGAGCGGGGGCTGCGGCACTCAGCAGCCAGGCGAGGATTCAGCTGCGGCAGGATCTCTGCTGCCAGGCTCGCTTGAGTGGGCCTTGCCCGGCCCAGCCCCGCGCAGCCGGCAGGGCCCAATCGAGAGGGCCTGGCCGGGCCGCACGGGCTCTGCTGTTACCTGTTCAGAAGCCAGAAGTAAGAGAGCGAGTCTTGGGCTTCTCCTTTCTTAAATGCTAAATCACAGAGGCATATCCAGTTTTTTTAAGTGGTTACACAGAGTGTCTATCTTAGCCAGTTAATTGGTTCTCCAGGCCTGAAGGAAACTGTACCTGCAGGAAGCTGTAAAAATCCTTGCAGGTGAAAACTTATTTTTTTTTTAACTCATGACACAACTGTTACAGAAGCCATAAGGGCAGGGTATTTTCTGTGGTGGGCACTAGAAATACATACATTATAAAGTTTGTCATGAACTCTGGAGAACCTTTGGAAGAAAGGTACAGGGTGATTTTGTCTGTGTCTGTTATACCCCAAAGTTCAGCCTCATCTCATCACCCCTATAGCATTCATTCATTTTACCATTGTCAGTTTCTCTCCTTGGTTATGTTTCCCAAGCTGTGTTTTATGTTCCACATTAACATTAACCACAGACATTGGATGGGGAGAGGAGAGAGTTTCCATTTTAGTTACAGCTTTCTGTTGCAATGTTTTCTTTACAGTCATCTTAGTTTCTTCTGCCATTGTTGCTTTTACAGGTGCAAAAGCAGAATGTGCTGGCTCTGACATCAAAGGACTTGCAGAGCATGTGGGAAGAGCAGTTTAAGTCAAGATCCAACCTCGAAGAGCGTGTTGCTCAACTTGATAGGGAAAAGGCAGATCTCTTTGAACAGGTAAATCCAGAAAATTCTCCAGAGACCTCCAGTACCTGGGAGAACCATGTTAACCTTTTGGTCAAGTTCTTATGTAAAGAGCATTTTTTTATTACCTCTGCCATTCAGGCTCTGGATATGTTGTGATTTGTGGATCATTCAGGAAGCAAATGAAAGCTATCTGGATATCATGTTCTGGAGTGATTCTCTTTGAAATAGTTGCCAGTATGGTTTGGCTCAGTTGAGCACATCAAGCAGGGCTGCAGTTCCTCAGTTCTTTCTTGGATTCCTTCTGGCCATCTTCTGACCCCTTGTTTTCTGGGCAGGGTTGAAGTATTTAATTTTTCCAGTGCAGTGCATGGAGGAGCAGCAACATGTTTTCAGGGTAGTGGATGCTTAAAAGCTTTGCAGAAAAACATTCAGAAGGAATTCTGGGGAAATGAACCAGTGTTTGGGAAGCAAGAAATGACTGACAGTTTCAAAGGGACAGTCTTTCCCTCCTCTTCTGTAGAGGAATAAAGGAAGTACAAAGCAACTAGCACGTAAGTAAATAGCCACAAAGAAGAGGTGGAGATAATGGCAGAAGGGAATAGTATATTGAAAAAATTCCCAAAGATCAAATTTCTCTGCCTGCTGATCAGTAAAGATCCGGTAAAAGCTTTAGATTGATCTGTATTCTCTCACGATAAGCATACCTACATAATCCTTGCTATGAGTTGAGAACTCCTGAAAGTAGTCCAGCATCTTTTCCACCTTTGTTTCACTGGAGGCATCTATTTTTGTTCTTCAGTATTGGCTTGTTTGCTGTGAAATCTAAAGTGCAACTTGGCTAGCGGATGGAGATGGGCTGCAGCTTGTCTGTGGAGAACACTAGAGACACATACTGCATCTAGCATTGTTCTTACGTTTTGTGTGTGTCGTGTGTCTTTTCTGTTTTGAAAGTGTGAGAGCGAAAGAAAGAAAGTGAAGAAACTGATAGAGTTGAAACGCCCAGTTGAACTCCGTTTGGACCAAGAAATGAGAAGAAACTTAGAATTGCAGAAAGACTTTAAGAGGTATGGCTTTTTGATATGGTGAAGAGATATCCCTGAATAGAAGTCCAGTTTTATTGAACTGTAATGTAAGAATAGGTGTACATACTCTGTGAGCAAATTGAAGTCTCATGTTAGTCCCTGCAAGGTATGTCTGTGCACAAGCATATACTTACTTACAGCTGCAAGAGGAATTGCCAGTCCAGATTGCCCTGCAGTTCTCCAGGGGGTGGGGAAGAAAGTCTTCAATTCATCTCTTCAGCTGAAATTTGGATGCACCAGGTGATTTTTGGCACAGGAGAAGCAGGTTTTTTCTTAGCAATTCCTGGTAGTGTCAAGTATGTTAAAGATGAAGAAAGCTATGTCTGCGCTCTTTACTTGGGGGCATATGAAAAGGTTGCTTATTCCTGTGTTTCATTGTTTCCTGAACTGGTTTGTTGTTTAGGTTGAAGAGACTTCTCAGTAGAGCTACGAAGAAAATAAGGGTGTATGAGGAGAGAGAAATGGAGTCACAGCTTAATTTGAAGGGAGAAGTGAAGACCAGATATTCTGAAATGGTCAGTGAAGTTGATAGATTGAGAACAAAGGTGAGCTCTGCTTAGTTTGGGGTTTGTTTGGTTGTGGTATTACTTCTTCTCAAACCTGTGTGAAGCTTTCCCTGTATTTCTTGTCATGTTGATGATTTTCTTTCCTTGGTTGTATTTTAGATTTGATTGCTCTCGCTCAATGCTTTTTCTACTGTTAGAGAAGCAGGTGACTATAACTAATACTGATGTAGTTGTCATTATGGGTAAAGATGCAATCCTTAAGTCCAAGGCAGCATCTGCAATGGCACAGGAAGGGCAGACTGTCTTGCAGAGTAAGGGCAGGCCAAGAGTGGCCGCAAGGCTGGCAGGGTCTGTGACCTGACGGGCCAGGGAGCCGTCCCACAGGCGCTCACCAAGAAGAGCAGAACAGGTCTGGTGACAGCAGATGAGGTCAGCCAAGAGTGCAGCTCCCCAGGCCAGGCCTTAGGGACGGGCAGTTCTGCTGTCCTACCCGGACGTCACGTGAGGTGACAGATGAGGGGCAGGGCTGAGAGCAGCGGGTCTCAGCTCAGGCCTGGCTGCAGCATGAGGCTGTGCCAGCATCACCTGGGTTTGAGAGACAGATTCCTTCTCTGGAGGAGAGGGGAGGAACACCACTGTTGTTCACACAGCAAGAACAACACTTGAGCCCTGTCTTGGGCATGAGTTCAGCCAGAGGCAGCTGAGACTTTCCTTTTCTGAAGAGCATTGTTGCTGCACAGGGTACAATGAGGACAGTTGACATAGGAAAAGTGCTATAATTTATTGCTCACAGGTAGCTGTTTCAGCCCACCTTGGCATGGGGACCCAGAAGTATTGTTGCCAGAGATGTTTTTGAGGTTGCTCTTGCTGTTCAGTAGTAGCATGTAACCTTTATATATTTCTCTGCTCATTACTCAGATTCGTTGCTAGAGAAGCCACATTTCAGAGTTACTCTTGGCTTTAGAAGGCATCATCGTAGAATCAGTTACTGCCTTTGCAGTGACTCATTTTTAGTCCAGAACCTAATAGCATTTTTGCATGAAGAGCTGCGAAAGGATTGCTCAGGTTCCTATCCTATCACAACTGATGTGAAGGCTGAACTTGTTGGAAAAGAAGAGCCCAGTTACTTTAAGTTTCTGATACGGAGCATGCAGATGATAAACACAGTCTCCATAGCCAACCCCTTTATTGATTTCAACAGAATTCACTGCCTCTTAGATGCCTCTGAGTTTCTTTTGGTTTTTTTTCCCATGTACAGGTTGCTGAACTTTCCCAGCAGCTGGACATGGAGTCTAAAAAAAGCATGCAGCTAGAAGCACAAAATCGGGATTTGCGAGAAGAGCTGTCTACCCTGCATGGGAACTGTGAAAAACTAGAGAAGAGCAAATGCCAGCTGAAAGAAGAGGTGGCAAAACTCCAACATCACTTGGAGACTAACATGGTGGATCACAGCCAAATAGAACAGTATAAAAGAGAGGTTGACGAACGAGCAGGCCAAGAAATAAGACAAAAACTACAAGAAGTCAATCTGTTTTTACAAGTGAGTGACTTTCTGATGTGTGTCTTTAGGCACTCTGTAGACTTTGGCTGTGGCCATAATTTTGCAGCGTTTTGCTCTGGGTGCCTGATTCTGTGTGTTAGCACTGTACGTGTGTCTGTGCCAAAGGGCAGTGGGAGAAGGACATATGGTTGGGTAGGAGTGCTCTCATGGTGTGTAATGTGCCAGCAGGTCTCTGAATCAGGAGCTGGCTCAAGGTAGGTTTCCATTTTGCAGTGCTATCTCTGTCTGCTGGTCTGCTTATCACTGTTTGTATTTGAAAGGGTTTTGCACTTTCCAGCTGTCACGGCCAGACCTACAGGTCTGGCTCTGTCCTTGTACGGGGGACAGTGCTCAGAAAAGAAGTGACTGAAGCTGCAGGTGTGCAGATGGGGAGGAGGTGAGGCATCCTGCTAATGTCTTTGAGGAATCCTGTTCTCCATGCCCTGTCCTACAGAGGTAATGCCCTTTCATTAGTAGCTTTGAATAGTAGTACTGATCTGGGCTTCATCCTGAGTGAAAAGAATTATTTACCCTGGTGGTAGCTCCAGGGTTTTGCCTTGATTGCTGATGGTAGTGAGGAGGCCCTGCCGCCTCTCTGAGCCAATCTGGGCCCTTGAACTTGTGTATATGCAATTGACAGGTGAGGAGAGTTCTCTTTTTCTCTGTAGTGGTTGAAGGTGCATTGTCTCTTTCAGGCACAGGCAGCCTCCCAGGACAGGCTAGAACACATCAGAGCCAGTCATCATGCTTCTCTGAGAAACCAACTAAAAGACAGAATTAGAGATCTTGAATGTGAATTGGACAAGATAAAAAATACTCAACAGGACTGTACTTTTCCAAAAGAATGTGCACAGGCAGAAGTGGAAAAGTACAAAAAGCTGTATCTGGAGGAAGTGAAAACTAGACGATGCCTAGCAAAGAAATTGGAAAGGTGAGTCTAGGCTTTTTTTTGGACTGATAATAAGAGACTCCTCTTTCCTCATGCATATTTCTTGTTAATTCCTCTTCTGCACCTGGCCAGCATTATGTGTGAAAGTCTATTATGGCATGTTTGTGGGGACAGTACCTTAAGACTCTTGCCGTTCAGCAGGCCTTCATTTCTCTTTAGTGCTTCAGCAGCAACACCACTGATCATAGCATTAACAGCATACTTTTCCAGTCGATGTTGTTTTAACTGGCAGCTTTTTTTGCCAGTCTCTATAATCTCATCATCTGTACAACAGAAAGAATTAATTTCATGTCCTTTATTGTTTGAATAAGGGCAAGCCTCTCAGAGAACAGGTTTCTGTTCTGTGAAGAAAAATTATCTTTTTTGGCTTCTGTTTAAGCACTGGCTCTGAGCTTTGAGCTTTCCTTGGGAAGGAGGGGCCAGCCCAGAGTTGTTAGGGAGGTGAGGTACTTTCCAGAATAAACTATGTAAACACATGGCTTTCACTGAAGGTTTTGAAGCCCTCATGCTGAGCAGTCCTAAGTGGTGGAAACGCTTGCTGCTCCTTGCACCTAGTGTGACTTCTTAGAAAGGGGCCCTCCAAACAAGCTCAGGTCAAATGATGTGCTGTTTCTGGAGGCTCTTCATCTCAGAAGTCAAATAATAGTCAAGGACGTGGAGAGTAACTTCGGGCAAGTGTTACTACCAAAAGTAACTGTTTGTGTGCTTCCAAATGTTTCAGAGCTAATGAGAGACTTGAAGAAGCCAATGCTAAGCTCCTCCGGGAGCGCCATAAAAGCAAATCATTGATCACGAGCAGCATTGTCAGCGGAGGTCTGGCTGCAACTCCAGTTCTGTATTCAACTGCACTGGGACATCTTGGCAACAATTTGGGACTGAACAGAAGTCTCAGTCTAGGAGGAAGCTTCCTAAGCCCAACTGATAGCTCATTATCCTCAAGAAACAGGGTTGCAGCCTTTGTGGCCAAGGTAAGCATTTTGAAATACTGTTTTCAACTGCTGCTGAAAAGTACCCGTGTGCAAGGTTGTCCTTTTTAGCCTGAAGTTAGTAATCCATTTATTGTTCCATGCCATACTGTGTAATAGGCCAAAGCAACGGCTAATCCTCAGAAGAGTGCACAGCAATATGTTGTAAGGCTAAAGACTTTGGTCATCAGGGCTGTAAAAATTTTCAAGAGCGTCAAAGGCTATAAAGTATTTAAGTCAAAGCAATGAACTGTCATGACATTCTTTTACAAGAGAAACTGTGACAAGGAGTACTGTGGCATAGGGAGTTCACAGCTAAGCTCAACATGAAATTCCAGTGTATGGTTTAGCTAACCTGTTAAAAATGCCTAACATCATGTTGAGTGACAAATCCAATCAGACATCTCTGAGACACCTTTTTCTTCTTCCTTGATCTTCATTCCAGCAGTTTCTTTGCAGAACTTGCTTTAGTATGTTAATACCAACAAAAGGTTGCTTCAAAAATAGGATGATATGAATGGGATGGCCTAACTTTGTTCTTACACTTCAGTGCAGAACACATACTACCCATAGGAGATATTTGTTCTTGTAGTTCTGCCATGTGTTATTTCATGAAACAGTAAAATTAACTACTCTTTGGCAAGTCTTCACAGCTTTCTGATTTTGCAGCAATGCTGCAACATCTGCAATACCTCTGGTCCAGGTATGCCTTGTAATTAGCAGTCAGTGTGATAGCACATCCCTCACAGAATGCTGAACATTATACCATGAAAACCCCACACCAATAGCTGTAATCGGTGGGAGACCCACTTAACATGGGATCAAGGCATGGCCAAGCTTCTCTGTTGTGTCATTGTATTCTGTTGTCAAGGGAATGTGACAAGTATTTGTTCACTTTTAAGTGCATCTCAGTCTGGTGGTCCCCCCTTGCTAGAAAGAACTCATTTAAACCACGTGTCTACAAAGAGCACTCGTTTTAAGAAAAGAGAGCCAAGAGAACAAAAGGGGTCGGAGCAGTGTAGGAAATTCGTAGCTGTGGCAGTTACAGAGATGAGCTTCTCTGTGTAGCTGTGAACGCTCTTTTGAGGGCAGAGAGGTGGACAGACATTACTGGAAGAACTCATGAGGTTGTTAGTATTGTCTGCAGGGGCTATTCTCCATGCAAGCACTAGAGAGGAAGGAAAATTCAGGGACCCACTGCAAAAGAGAAATAAAGAGACCAGGAGGGGTAGGGAGCACAGAACAAGAGAGGGAAAGAAAGGACAGAGAGATGGGAGCAAGATGTTAAGAAAAAGGCAAAAGAGAAAACCATTACTCTTCTAGGCAAAAAAGCTGCCCTAGGTTAAAAGGAAAGGCTTAACAGTTGTGCCTTTTTTGGAGAAGAAAGAGGAAAACAGACAGTGAAGGGAAAGAAAGTTGGACTACTTGGTGCTTCTTAAACCTTAATTACAGCAACAGTTTTCCAGAAGACATTGGAACTCTCTGAGAATCTCAAAGTTTTGTCAGCATCGAGATAGACACCTTTATGGGTTTGCTGCCTTCCTTTAAGTATATTACAGAAATTAAATATTTTGTGGCTCATTGTTTTATACAGCTGCTAATAAATACAGATGTATAGTTCAAACTGTTATATAGGCCTCTTCAGTGTTTGTTAAAAATCGCTTCCAAATCCACTTGTGCAAAATATTTGAGCTGATTCCAAGACCAATCTGGATTAGATCAGAGAATGGTGATACTGTTCCCTCTCAGTGTCCTAACTGCAACAGCACCCATAGAATTTCTGTCCAGAGCATGTGTGTCTCACAGCTTTGAGCAGACTCTCAAGGAAGTTGTTGAACCATTATGTATGACGTTTTCCCAGTTTCCAATTACTGATGTCCAGAGGGGATTTGCTGCTTAGTTTGGCATCTTTCTTCTATACTAACATTTTTCCTTCCTAGCGTAGTTTTGTTGGTAGGAATTAGTCCCCTGAAGTTCTCTCTGCTCTTGATTACAACCTCTGGAGACTTTTAGTTTGTTGTCACCAGAGGAGCTGAGGATAATTCACTCTCACTATACACAGTTTGTCTTTTGGGGATTCCCTTTGAATTATAATACCATATCAGACTCTGAAGTTTTCTTCCTTGAATAAGGGTGAGTCAAGCAACTGCTATATCCACAGAAAACTTAACTATTTCTTACTATTTCAACCAGGTTCTCTTAAGAGAAAGCTGGAAATCTCAGCATGCCAGATTTCTCTCAATCAAAGCAGAAGGCTGGCGTCTGGGACTCAGATTTCCTGCTGTAAATTTATCCTCCCTCATACTAAATTGAGCCACACATTCTATTGTGATACATCTTCATGAAATCACCAGTTAGGGAACAACTGAGACTAACTGTCATGGCACCACCTGTAGCCTCAAGTACGTCAATGTTCAGTGTGTTCCGAAAGGTCTTAAAACCTGGTCATCCTTCTCTGAGTCATAAACAAGAAGTACTGTTAGAGGTCTGTGTACCAGAATTTGGAAGCTGGGGCCTTAGTGCATAGCCCAAGGCAAGGAATGTCTGTCTGCTGAAGTATTGCAAGAGGATTTTGGGGCTCAAGGGCGGTTGTTATATTTACAAACTGTCA
>WEKY01024111.1:0-16871 GCA_013390045.1 Picathartes gymnocephalus
AGGACTGTCTTCCGTGGGAGGGATCTCATGCTGGAGCAGGGGAAAGAGAAGGAAGAAGCAGTGAGACAATGGTGATGGACTGAGTATAAATTCCATTCCCCATCCCCTTGTGCTACTCAAGGGTAGGAGGTAGAGAATTCAAAAATGACATTGAGCCCATGAAGAAGGATGGGATGAGGGGCAGGTATATAAAGATTTGCTTTCATTTCTCATTACCTTTGTCTAATTTGATTGATAATAAATTAATTTCCCTGAGTCTGTTTTGTCTGTGACCATAATTGGCAAATGATCTGTCCCTGCCCTTATGTCAGTCTACGAGCCCTTCATTGTATTTTTCTGCCTCTATACAGGTAAAGTGGGGGTGGTAGAGCTGCTCTTGGGCTCCTGGTGTCCAGCCATGTTCAATCCACCACAGAAGATAAGTAAATACCTCTTTACTAGTACAGCATATACATGGCATTCATTAAATATTGAGTAGGTGCATGACCAGGACAGGTAGCTCATTCAATGTATCTTTTAATTAGGTACTTTACTTCAGACTTCAAACCTTTCAGTCTCAACACATTCTCAACATAATCTTTAATGGCTTTAGTGAGCATCACACACTTTACTAAATATATATAATAAAATTCATTAGTATTCCTTAATTATCTCATTTTTTTATTAAGTGCATTCTACCAGCTCTAGTTCATATGTCACAGAGGTAGCACACATATACATACACTTCTCTTGAATTTCACAGGGTTAATTCATGACAACTGTACATTACAAAATAAGATAGTGACTCTACAGTTTAAAAATATTCATTACAGATTCTCAGGGATGGAATATTGACAATTACATTGTGTCTCTGTCTTCCTTCTTCATTCTCCAAAGTACAGATGTGTGTATAAAAACTACATAAAACTTCAAATGGCATATATTAAAAGATTAATTCAACAATATCTTCGTCTGTGCAATGGCTTCCTATAAACTGGATTATTATAAGAAATTAATTGAGTAGAAATGTCACAGATGCTTGCCATTTGTGTGAATACTAAAAAGGTACCAAAAAATGGGACATTAGATGTATTCACAGCTAGAGGAGAGTAACATAACATGCTTATGAAAAACATATGAAAGACAAAAGACGAAATAAATGTTCACTGCCAATAGGTATATTCTATATTTTGAAAGTAGACAACATATGTCCAGATGTAAAGACTATGTAAGAAATTCCAGAGCCACAGGAAATCATGTATTTATCATGAACCTTGGACTTCCTAACCTGTCCTCTGTCCACTGATCCAACTTTCTTAGGACTCATTTTGGCATTCGGAGCTCCTAAGTATACTCAAACTGATGTCACTCCTTTAATAAAATTCCTAGAGGAATGTTTTCTTTCCTACATCAAAATTCACTGGTGTGCACCCAGATTGGACAGAAGTTCATCTTGGACCAGGAACAGGTTTGAATTTCAATATTCAAGATTTCTCATGGCTACTGCAGGAGTTTTGTGTACTTGTAAATCTGAATATCACAGAATTTCAAATATATATATAAACATTTGAAATTCCAAATTTTCAAATACTATTTTCACTTTACTAGACTGCCTTTTCATAAGTGGCATAACATGTACCCAGCTGAGAAAAATAAACCTGAAACTTTGAAATGTTGAGAGAGATGATAGATAGATAGATAAGTATCATTGCAAATTTCTCAGACATAAATGATTTTCTTTTTTTTTCTTTTTTTTTAGTTAGTAAATTACAAATAAACTTACCTTCATTAATATCTTTGAGGTGCTTGGACTACATGTACACTGAATTAATTATAGGTGACACCTTTCCTGTATTTGAAAGACCGAGTTTTAGAATAATTTTGAGAAAACATACTCTGTTTGGATATGCTGAAAAAGTCTTTTCTGCCAAACTAGTTCCAAGGCAAGCAAATATGATAGAATTTTCTTTCAGACTCTGTAACTGTCAATATGTGGTATAATAGTGCTCTTTCTTCACTAATATGAAGAATATGGGAATGCATTTGATTTGACAATAAACTATCATTTTTGAGTTACTCGAAGTAACTGTCTTGTATGTCTCAGTGCTGCACTAAAATAACGAAGTCAAAAATCCTGTCACCGTTCTTTATAACTGGAACCAAGAAAGAAAAACCTCCCACAAGTCAGTATAGCAAAGCCATGGCAAATAAACACAGTAAACCTTTGTTAGGTGTGTGTATGGTAAGAAAGAAGAAAACATTAGCCAGCCTGAACATATAGATTAGGAGTTGTGTTGTATTTACAGCTGCTGCTTCTCTGAGGAAACATGTGACTCAAAATAGCAAGAGAATCGCAATAACGATAGATATACAAATCCTATTGACTTCGTAGCTTAAATACAAATTCTAGTTTGTAAATAAGATTCGTTGGTGTTTAATGTTGTAAAGAACAGGTGTGGTTCTGAACAACAAGTGGATAAAACCTACTGTGCACTGCAGAACTCACCTTTGCAGCTCACTGATGTCTTAGGCTGTTTTCCCACCCATTTGCTATGTCTGGTCATATGTCAACGACATTCTGTCATTTACGTTAATGTCATCTGAATTTTGTTGTCATAGCTATAGATGGATCAATGCCTAACATTATGCTAAACAATGGGGAACAAACCTGAAGTAATTTGAAGTCTGCAGCCCAGAGAACTTGATTTTAGTTTTTTTTTAAGCATGCACATTTACAGGATTAAAGAAAGAAATATTTTTCCTCAGTATCTCATTAATATCTTCTTTTCCCCTCTGGGTAGATTTTTCTAGCTTTTAACAGTGCACTGCCAAGCAATAGCATTGGAAACATATTTGTCTCAGAGCAGAAGTTTTACTGATATTCCGTTTGAATACTTTCCAAACATTTACTTCCTGTAACACCACAGTAAGGTCCTATGAGAATGGAATACAAGGGAATTTAACCAGCACACAGCCTGAATGCCAGATTTTTTGTTTTAATTTGATTTAGATATCTCCAAGAACACCCCCAAACACAACTCCAGTATTCATACAAAAGGATCATAAATATCTGAAAATACTGAGGTGATATTTTTCTCTCAAAATATCAGAAAATCTATATTATTAAAAATAAATTGATACTTGTCTTACAAGCTTTTGATTCTAAGGCCTAGAGCTCGTGAAATGTAAATACCTGTGGTATCTTACAGGGTTATCCCACCAAAGCTTCTTTCTGCTAGCATTTTTCAAGTTGCTGAAGAGGACAGCATCTAAGCAATGGAACCTTTATTTAATTAGATTTGAACTCCTCACTCAAGGAATAAGACCTTAAAATTTTTTGTTGCAATGTTTTATGATTAAAAAAATACTGTGCAATTTTGCCGAAGTTATGGATTTTTTCATTTGAAAAAAATAACCCCCCTTTTTTTTTATGGATCATTTCTTGGGGGCCCTCACAGCTCTTCTATGCCTTGTTTTGAACTCCTTTGTATGTCCACAGAAACCTTGTCTGTAACATAGTGGTGACATCTGACAGGACCATTCAGGAATAGGATTATGATTCCACTGTGCTGTATTGAGTATTGAATTTGTATGCTTGCTTATCTATTCAGTGTGAAGAACAGTTTCTAAAATCAACAGATTAAATTTGTCCGTTGGAAAACAACTAATGCAAACCATAACAGAGATGATTAGCCTAGGCTTAAAATATACACTCCATATTGATGTTAATAATGGTAATACAGAAATGAATTATATTCTGTGTTCCTCAAATAGAATATATGTGAACTGAATAATGAAAGGCTGTTTAAGTACACTTATTAGCACTATTTACATGGGCAAATACTATACAAAATGGAAAAATGGAAATTAAAAGTTGATTTTCATAATCATGTGGATGAAATGAAATTATAAATTGTTCACATTAGCTGAAGTCTTCCTTTACTTTCAAAATATAACAAAAAATAATTCAGGCCACACTTATACATTTGTATGTTAGCTAAGTTTGTCTCAGGAACTCCTATTAACCAGTACAAGCATGTGATTGATAAATTGGTAACTCTAAACCCTGTATCTGCTGAGCATGGATTTTCACACTCTATTTCTTTCAAATTTCCTCAGAAGAAAAAAATTATTGTTGTCTTCTCTCATCCTGTCAGTCTAAGAGTCCTCTAAAGCAGATCTCTTTATTTAGCATAGTTCTCTGAGATGTTGACCCAATATATTTATAATTTTAGGCATGTTATTCCCACTGTTTACAGACAAACATGCTATGAAGATCTCACATCATCAAGCAAAATCTTTTCTTCATTATGCCACTTGTATATTTTGTTATCGTAGGAATTTTCGTGCCAATGATTTGCAGCTTATAAGTTAGTATTAATTCTAAAGTAAACACATGTGCAATCACATCATAAGCAAGTGGACTGTTGTTGATCAGACCCTGATGTCTTTTCCAATTTCTTTCAGTTTAGAAGTATATGAATAAGAGAAACAAATTTGAATACATTTGTGATTAGAGATGAAAAATATGAATGTATGATGGGATTTTTTTCACTTCAGTGGCTTGTGGCTATCTATTTCCCTATGTAATATATCAGAAAATAGAGCTATCCCATGTGCTGGAGGCTTAATCTTATCCTTGGCATGAGCAGATCCCAGAGCCAAATATTCGAAAATTAAGTTTCACTTCTTCCCTAGTGGTTGTATGTTGACAAGTGCATTATGATCCATTTGTATCAATGATCTTCAAATAGCTGTCAGTAGGAGCTATGTTTAAACATTTCAATGAAACTTCCTAAGCAGATCAGATTACAAGAGCAAACTGTCAAAGAAAGGAAGTTATCAGGTAAGCAATACTCTTCTTGTGTCTTTCATGATCACAGAGAACAGTCCTATCTGTTGGATATCTAAAGCTGTAGTTTTTCAGTCTAGAGAGAAAGAAACAATGATGGAGAATGATGCCAGATTCCTTAGGACCTAGAAAGCGGGTACCTAAGGAAGCGTGCAGCAATGCTTCAAATATAATTTATGGAAACACAGAGTATTCTGACTTGGACGGCACCCACAAGGATCATTTATGTCCAGTTCCTAGGTGAATGACTCCTATGGGGATCATACCCACAATCTTGGCACTACCACCACCATGCTCTAACTAACTGAGCAATTCTCATAATACTGGGGTAGACTGAGAGCTGGGGTTCTGCTTCTTTGGAGGATCAATGTGGATAAACTAAACATTTTGATATAAACAGTGTAGATGCTTTCCAAACTTTTAAAGAATGAGAATTCAGAGTGTTGAAATGCTGCTTGCAGTGCACATATGCACTGCGCCAACTGGTGCTTGATCTCTCTGATACTTTGTTATTTCAAACTGGCAATCTATCTAGCTCTAGAGACACTTCTTAGATGGATTTATGTTTTAATTACTCTGCAGGTTTGCCCTTACACATTACCTTGTGCCACAGGTACAGCACTCAATCTTGACTAATGTCTGTACTTTGAATCTGATCCCATCTTGTCTCTTTCAGCTATGGCAAACTGACTCTGAGCCAATGCTATATGGGCAAGTGCCAATTGCCAGTTCATCACCCCTCTAAATACTGAGTAATTTGCATGACTACAGGGATGCTGAAATAATCTCAGAGGATGAGAAGCCACCAATGTTAAGTATTTATAGATGGGCATGATGACAGTTTTTAACAGGCTGTACATATCTGACCCTAGGACAAGCCTACACAAAAGTTTTGTTTAGAGAAGTGATATTTTGGTGGCATCTGCCCAGATCTAACATTATCCGGTTTTGATATGTGCAGGGAAAACAAAGTGAGGTACAGACAACTGTCATGGGGGAGGAAGTACCAAAAGTTCTGGACTACACTTGCCCATTTGCAATGGTTAGGTATGACAAGGGGAGAGTACAGCTGAATGTTAACAGCTTTACAGTTCTGTAACAAGTGACATACTTGAAAAAAGCTATCAATTAATTCAGCAATCACTATTTCATTTTGGAATGCAGAAAGTCAAAGAGAGTGGCCTGGGATGGTGTGACAATGAGGCCTGTGGTGGCACACATGAACATTTAAATTAAAAAGGAAAAAATGAGGGAAGACAGTGTTGCCTCAGTGTAACAAATCAATTCATGGGTGCCTGCACCATTCAGAAGGCTGAAGCACGAGGAAGCTGGTCTGCCAGACTGGGCTTGGGTTACTCTACAGGTGGGGTCAGGGCCTGACTTCCTGAAGTCCCTAGTGCTGGTTGTGAACAGGTTTTGAACAGTGTGGAGAGATGCAAGAAGAAGAAAGAAGAGCCAACAGATCAATACCTGACTCTCTTCTTAGTGTCACTGGCAAATTTGTGGGTTCTTTGATCTTGGGTTTGTTTACATGACAACAGGCCTGCTGGCAACAGATGGACTACGCTTGTATAAAATAGGAAAAGAAACTTGCACAGCATTTAACAAGACTCATGGAGAGAATTTTAGACTAGGTTTGAAGGAGAAAGGGATAAAATCAGGCCTGCTAGAGATAAACTTGGGGTCAGCATGATGTTGTTTGAGGGGTGGTATACTAGCAAGGTCACTTATGCAGCCATCTCTATAGAGATAGGGGATGAAGATCATGCAGCAGTGAAGACATGAGTGCTATTGATGCATTAGAAACCACAGATGTGCCTGAGAATGGTGGCATAAGCAGTAGAGCTTCTCTCCCTGAAAAGGTGGCATGATCAATATCCCAAATGAACTGCTTCTACACCAATTCACACAGCATGGACAGGAAATAGAGGAGCTGGAAGCTACTGTGCAGCAGGAATACTGTGACATAGTCAACATCACGGAATCATAGTGTGATGATTCAGGCAACTGGAATGCTGCAACAGAAGGCTATGAACCCTTCAGAAGGGATAAGCAAGGAAAGAGAGGAGGTAGGGTAGGCCTGTACGCTAGGGAGTGTTTTGACCTTCCAGAGGTAAAGAAGGGGACAATAGGTTTGAGCCTTTATGGGCCAGGGAGTCAGGGAGAAGGCCAACAGACCAGATACCCTGGTCTGAGTCTGTTATAGACCACCCAACCAGAATAGAAGGACAGATACAAAATATTCCATAAGTAGCTGGGAGAGATCTCATAATCATTGGACCACCTTACCTTCAGGGGGGACTTCAGCTTAGCAGATGTTTTCTGGAAATACAACACAGCTGAGAAGAGGTTTCTGGAGTGCGTGAAAGTCACTTCCTGACACAGCTGGTGAGGGATCTAACTGGGACCTGTTTGTGAACAGAATGGACCTGTGACTGATATGAAGGTTGGAGGTCATTCTGGGCACAGCACCTATGAAACGAGCACCAGTGAAACAAGGAGCAGACTCAGCAAAAGTTCTACCTTGGCCTTCCAGAGGGCAAACTTAGGCCTGTTTAGGAGACTGGTTGATGTTGGGAGGGAGTTATGAAGGGCAAAATAGTCCATGAAAGTTGGACACTCTTTAAGAAGAAAATCCTAAAATCTCAGGAGCAGGCTGTCCTGATGTGCTAAAAGATGAGCCATTGGGGCAGTAGACAAACTTGATTGAACAAAGAACTTTGGCTGTGAGTGAGGAATATAAGAGGAAACCTGGGGACCCTGGTCCTTGGCAGGTTGCATATGGGTCAGCAGTGCCCTGGCAGCCAGGAGGGCCAGCCCTGTCCTGGGGGCATCAGGCACAGCATCGCCAGCTGGGCAAGGGAGGGGATTGTCCCGCTCTGCTCTGAGCTGGGGCGGCCTCACCTCCAGTGCTGGGGGCTGGCGTGGGTGCCACAGTATAAGAAAAAAAGCAGTTATTAGAAAGTGTCCATAGGACTACACTGAAGATGGTGAAGGCCTAGTGAGGAAGCCATTATGGGGGAGTGGAGGACACCACTTGACTTCTTCACCCTGGAGAAGAGGAGCTTGAGAGGCGACCACATCACAGTCCACAGCTTCTGCATGAGGGAAGGCACTGGGGCAGGTACTGATCTCTTTTTCCTGGCAGCCAGTGACAGGAGCTGAGGGAATGGCTGGAAGTTGTGTCAGGGGAGGTTTAGGTTGGGTATCAGGAGAAGCTTCTTCACTCAGAGGGTGTTTGGGCACTAAAACAGGCTCCCCAGGGAAGTGGTCCCAGCACCAGCCTGACAGAGTTCAAGAAACATTTGGACAATGTTCTCAAGCACGTGGTGTGATTCTGCTCCATCAGGGGACGGTCCTGTGCAGGGCCAGGAGTCGGACTCAATGATCCTTGTGGGTCCCTTCCAAATTAGGATATTCTATGGTTCTACAATTCTATGAAAATTTTTGACCTTTGTAAAAAGAAACTCAGGAGGACTACAGAATGTCAGGAAGTTATACAGGGAGGAAATTAGAAACACCAAAACCAGAGTAGAACTTAATCTGGCTACTGTAATAAAAGACAATTTAAAAATGTATCTATAAATAAGTTAGTGATAAAAAGAAGGTTAAGGAGAATCTTCATTATTGGATGTGAGGGGAAACAGAGTAACAGATGAGGAAAACATTGAGGGTTGAGGTAAGTAATACCTTCTTTGCCTCAGGCAATTGCCTCAGACCAGTTGTTCTGTGAGGACCCAGCCCCCTAAGATGGAAGACACGGATGGGGAGCAGGAAGAAGCCCCCTAAAATGGAAGACACGGATGGGGAGCAGGAAGAAGCCCCCTTCTATGGCAGGGTGACACACACAGTGGACAAGAGAAAGGCTGTGGATTTTGTGTGCCTATAGGTCATTAAAGCCTTTGAGACTTTCCCACAACATCCCCCTGGAGAAACTGTCTGTTCATGGCTTGGGCAGGCACACTGTTCACTGGGTAAAAACTTGGCTGTATGGCCACACCCAAAGAGTGGTGGTGCATGGAGTTACATCCAGCTGGTGGCTGCTCACCAGTGGGGTTCCCCAGGGCTCCGTACTGGGGCCAGTTCTGCTTAATTTTGATATTGATTATTTGGATGAGTGGATTAAGTGCATCCTCAGTAAATTCACAAATAATACCACATTGGGCAGGACTGATGATCTGCTGCAGGGCAGCAAGACCCTGCAGACGGCTCTGGACAGGATGAATGAATAGGTTGAGGACAATGGTCTGACAAAGGGAAATATTTCTTTTGTGCCCTTGGGTCACAACAACCTACAGGCTGGGGCAGAGTGGCTGCAAAGCTGCCACAGGAAAAGGAGCTGGGGGTGCTGGTGCCAGCAACTAAACATGAGCCAGGGTGTGCCCAGGTGGCCAAGAAGGCCAATGGCATCCTGGCCTGTACCAGCAATAGTGTGGCCAGCAGGACCAGGGCAGGGGTTGTCTACTTGGCACTAGTTAGGCCACACCTTGAATCCTGTGACCAGTTTTGAGACTTCCACTAAAGGAAAAATGTTGGGGTGCTGAAGTGAGTCCTGAGAAATTCAACAAAGCTGTTGAAGGGTCTGGGGGACAAGTCTCAAGAGGATCAGCTGAGGACGCTGGGGTTGTTTAGCCTGGAGAAAAGGAAACTGATAAGAGACCTTTTAACTCTCTGCAACTACCTGAAAGGAGGTTGTAGTGAACTAGGAGCTGGTTTCCTCCCAAGCTAATGGTAAATGGCTTCGAGTTGCATCAGGAGAGGTTCAGATTTGACATTAGGAAAAATTTCTTCACCAAAAGGGTGGTCAAGCATTGGACCAGACTGCGCAGGAAAGAGTGGTTGAGTCACCTTCTGTGGGGGGTATTTAAGAGACCCATAGTTATGGTGCTTAGGGATCTAATTTAGTGGTCATCTTGGTTGTGTTAGGCTAATAGTTGGGTTGATGATCTTAGAGGTCTTTTCTAGTGTAATTTATTCTGTGACTCTATGCACGTTGTGTGTCTCAGTGGCAGAATAGAAAAATTTCTGATCCCACTTAGAGAATAAATTTTAGAGTTTATGCCCCTGAGATATTGCAGGTCCTCTAGCCCCAGTTCCTCTGTGGTAAATTCTGTGATATCTGTATCTATAACAGCTTTTCAAAAGTTGATCTATTTTAGACCTCAGAAGGCCATTGAAGAGACAGATGAAAAATCCAGGACTACTCTGCTCTCTTCAGAGTTATTTTTTATTTCCAGTGTATTACTCTCTTTTGTGAAAGTAAATATACATACAGTTCTTTTCTCAGAGAAAAGCCTGTCTTTTTTTTCTCTGCTTCCTTTCATCCAGGTCTGTCTACTGTGGTTACATTTGAATATTTTCCTGAGTGGTCAATGGCAGTTTTACTTTCAGAGAGCTATGACAGTGATAATAACCTACTTAGCTGTAGCTAGGGAATCCAAAGCACCTACAGATACACCCACTGATAGGACATAGTTACAATAGAGAAATCTGCCAGGCAAAGTGTAAAGGATGAGTCTCCTGTTCAAGTTTGCCTTAGGCCCCACATGGGTGAAAATTCACAGTGCCCCTGTGCTGGAGTCTGTCTCCTCACGATCTTACCAGACGAAACACTGAAGTGAGATGAAGGTAGTACATGTCAGTTGGGCTGAGATGTTCACTGATCTCCTGGGAGGGTGCAGTTTCATGATCTTAAAAAATATTACTATTAGACACACTAAAAGAATTGAATAGTTTGAACCGAAATAGTTTAAAGTCTACTCTTTTGCCCAGACGCATACAAGTGGTTTCCCATGCTTGAACTAGAGTCTTCTGGCACTACAACTTTTTGTCTTTTCCTTAAAACATATTTATCTGCTCATCTTGACATCTGGAGAAAAGAAAGAAGATGTACTACTCATCTAAATTAAATGTAACTAATAAGCAGTATATACTTGCTTTTAAAAAGAGGTCAAAACAACAAACCTCAGACGAAGGAACTGTTCTGTTGGTGATCAAAGTACAGAAAAAAGAATAACATGAATCAGATATATCTGTGCTGACTCAAATGTAAACAGAACTGGCAATGTATCAGCCACCACAAGACTATCCAAATTTTTCCCTATCAAGTAAAAGAAAAGCATTTGTTCTTTATCCCATAGCAACGAACCAACTATCGAAGTCTCAGTGTGATCAGTCTATTAGACAAGTGGGATTCTCTCAAATCTCACAGATGAAGTGCCAGACTGAAAACAGCCTCCACAATATCTGTACCCTTTGCTTTTAACCTGTTTTCCAAGACACAACCCTAATCTACCCAGGGCAAGCAAAATGCACAGAGATGGAATCCTGCTTCATCTCTGGACCGAGAAGGTCAACTACACTCTAAGTGTTTTTACTTGCTGTTTTTATTTTAACTTGCCTTTAGTGTGCATGGCATCCAACTCTGTCACTGCACATTGGTAGAGCTTATCCTGTGGGAATCATGTGCTTCATAGAGCTGGCTATGGAGACCAGAAATCTGCATGTGTCTGCTCATTTGTTTCATTCTGAGTTTCCCCCTTTTTTTTCCAGAATTCTGGACATAACTTCCAGTTCTTCAATTTCCTTATATTCTATATCAGTGTCCAAGTGTCTATGTGTACTACTCCTTGAAAGTTGTTATTACAGCTGGTCCATTCCTATTTTCTAGTCACTACAAAGTTTCCTATGAGCTTCTTAGGAACATATGGGACATATTTTGGGTCATCCTCCATGAGTGATGATTTTTTTTACTGTTATTGCTCACTCTACCCTTTGACCATCCACTGCCTAGTTTCATCCTGGGGAGAACTGTACTCATACTGGTATTTTGTGAACAGCCCAAAATGGCAAGCTGTACACTGCTGCAGAACAACAATTTTGTATTCTGATGCAATGAAAGCAGGAAAATACTCCAATATTTACAGTTAATATAATTGAAACATGAAGAAGAATATAAGTTTTAGTGATAGCAAAACTATCTGGGGAAATGAAGAGTTATCAGCAGTAGATGGAAATACTTTAAAAAAAAAAGGGAATGTATCAACAGACAAAATAAATGATGAAATAAGGGAAAAAATAGAAAATAATGCAGAAAGTGATAATCCCACTTCTGCTAGGCTAGGTGCTTTGTTACCCCCCAGTTGTTCTGAATCTTCAGCTTTATTTTCTTAGGAAATAGGCATGAGGAATGAAGACTTTTTTTCAGACAGCTGCACTGAATCCATTCTCCACCACATAAAGAAGCAATTCATTTGAGCTACTGCTGTCTGTCATTGTGTTCCATTTTTTCTTTCTTATCACCTTCTTAAACTTGAAGGAAGCGGAAAGTTCACCTATGTCGTTTCAGCTGGCAGCAGAAATTCTTTCTCAGTTTTTTAATGGAAGCAAAAATAGCTCCCAAGATCGAGCACTAGGTGTCCTGAGGCTTTCTTGGTTAGTAAATGGAGATGACAAGACTGGAATGTATTCAATCTGTTGCTGTCTCCTGGGCATCATTTATAGATTCTCTGTCAACCCACAAGATCCTCTATTACTATGAACAGTGTAATTAGTTTACAATTAAAGTTAATCACAAATCTATAAAAGGAGCTTCTAAATATTGACAATGATTAAGAAAGTGAAATTACCATATATAGCTAATGAATTCATGGTTAGAAAATTGTGAAAGGAAATGAATTCTTAAAGCTCCTTATAATCCTGGTAGCAGAAATTGCTCTTTCCTGCTTCCAGACTCAGCAATTATTTGTGTATCACTGATATCCTGAAGGAGGTGATTAGGACAAAATATAAAAATAGTGTTTTCTGTCTACTACAGTTCTCTTCTAAAAGGAGTGTTAAAGCAGCACTTTCCTACGCAAAATATCAGTTGTCTCCATGTATTCCAAGTCATCTTTCCACACTACAGTCACCCTCCTGGGGCTGCAGAGAACATCTCAGAAAGGAAGACTAGCCAAACAGTGTTTACCATAAGAAAAAGGTAAAAGAAAAAAGAAATACTATTTTGATGACTTTTTTTCTCTTTTTTACACTCATTGCTTATGTCTTACCCATACAAAAGGTATGCCAGCTTGAAAAACGAATCTTCACATCTCTTAAATTGTCATTCTTTATTTGCTTATTTGTATTAACCCCCTGTTAGAGACTGTAGCCTTACGGTAGCCTCAGACATTGTCCAACAGGAAGCAAAATTATGGTTCTTGCCTCAAAGGACTTACAATACCCCAAATGGATATAGGCAGATGAAGGAATACAAGAAAGCAATGACACGATAATGATGAATGGCAACAGTGGCAGTACATCTGCAGCACTGTGTTTTGTGGGTTTGTTTTCTTCTGATGGGTAGAAAAAATAATCAAATTTCAAATACATGGTGCTGAGCTCAAATTAAGTATGATAAGGCAGCAGTATTGTGGATATTTTTGGGAAAGTTTTGGCCTCATGTAATGAGCGGTATGGGGAAAAAGCAGGAAAATGTTTATTTCAAAATGTAGCAACTATGAGGTAAGGATAGATCATGGACCAGCCCGGATGAAATAGGATCTACCTAACTGCATGTCTGGTATCAATAGGGTGGTATCAAACTACGAGAAGCACTGAGAGTGAAGACAGATCACTCAGGCTTGATCTCATAGATTGAAGAGAGCTTGTGAAGGTGTTAAAAAGAGGAGACATCAGTACATTCCTGGGCAAACTGTCCGTCTCTGACTAAAAGGCTGCTAAGTACCAAAGGCTGCCAATGGACTGTGGTGTTTTTGTATTGTCTGCTTCCTTCCTTTGATTCATGAAGGGATCATGGAGAAATGGGCAGCAGTTTAGAGTCCATTATAGGATCTGACAGCACACAACAATCATTGGTATCAATGAAAAAAACCCAATACGATCATTCCTACTTTTTCCCTTTCTTGTGTGTGTGTACACATGTGTCTTTTTGTGTTTGGACATGGGTGGGGTGTGTCTATTGTTGTGGCTTTTGTTTCTAACACAGAAGTCTCTATATCCAGAACAGTTGTAATACACAGAAAATGCATGGTACTGAGAATTTCAGTGGTGTCAATTAAGAAAACAAAGGAGTATGTCATATAGAATTTTACACAATGTTTTAATACCAAGTGAATTTTTCATGGCTAGTGTTATTACAGTGACTGACCACTTGTGCTAAGCAGTGGTATGGACTCACATACAACTGTATAGAGATCTTTTAAGATAGTTGGTCAAAATTAGAAAATGAAAGGTATTTCTTGTATTCCCTTATATTCCATTAAGCATTGCAGCAAAGACCTGCTGAAACTGTTTACCATGTGAAAGCAAGTAGCTCCACACGTTGCCAATTACTTTGCAATTCCAGATGTTCAAGGTGATAGTAGTTGGCACACCTGCTTAAAAATTGC
Organism: Picathartes gymnocephalus; assembly: GCA_013390045.1. Lineage (NCBI taxonomy): Eukaryota > Metazoa > Chordata > Aves > Passeriformes > Picathartidae > Picathartes > Picathartes gymnocephalus. The sequence goes on from WEKY01024111.1 coordinate 14,221, forward strand.
TGAAGAAGCAGGTAGAGAATAATCTCTTAAGCAAGGTCTCCCACACTGTGAGTGGGGATAGACCTTCATGAGCTGGCATGGCATGTGCTCTCCGGCTGTCAGAGAAGGTTCTGCTGAAGGACCATATACACTACAAGGAAGCCACTATGGTGGCTCTGTCTACTGGAGCATAGGAGGCAGAAACAAACCCTCAGACCACTGCGGCTGTCCAAACCTCAGCACAATCCCTTCTGCAAGCACTCCAGAGTCTAGATTAGGACTGAAACCCACCATCCATCTTACTTGGCTTCATCTGTTTGGAACAGAAGTTGTTCATCTCAGGCAAAATAGGTACACTTTAGGCAAGCCAGAAATCTTAATCTTTCCATCGTCACTGCCAGAAATTACTTCCAAGAAGATGCCGGTAGCAGGAGAAAGTACAAAAAATTGTCAGTACCACTATTTGGAGCTCATTAATTGCTTACCCAAAATTAATGCTAGGACTGATAGGCCTCTCATAAGTAATATGGACAGTTTGTTTTGTTGGTCAGAATAGTCATAGTTGCCAAGCCACACTCCATCATAGTATAAAAGTTATGACAGTCTGATGAATATCCCAGAGACTAAAGAAAAGGTAATTTCACTTTTTAAAAAAAAAAGTAAAATGAAGGACTTTGGGAGTTACCCAGCAACCTCACTTCAGTAACTGCTAAGATCATGGAAGAAAATATACTGGAAGCTATGTTGAAGCATAAGGCAGGTAAGGCAGTGATTAAGGGCAGGTGATGTAGCGTCACCAATGGAAAACTCTTCCTTCACAAATGTTGGACTGACTGCATTACCAGACAAGAGAAGGGCAACTGATGTCATCTTCCTGGACATCTATGAGGTATTTGACAGTGTCCTACAAAATATTTGTGCCTTTTAATTGTGGGGATATAGGCTTGATATGGTTAAGGAACTAGCTGGATTGCCATATCTGCAGAGTCAGTCAATGGCTCAATGTGCAAATGGAAATGGCTGATTAGTGGTGTCCCTCAAGGGTCCGTACCAGGACCAGTACTGCTGATTCCCCTCATCAATTACATCAATAGCAGGATGTAGAGCACCCTCAACAAGCTTATGGATGGCACCAAGCTGAGTGATGCCATTGATATGCTTGAGGTCAGAATGCCATGCAGAAGGACCTTGGCAGGCATGTGGAGTGCCCATGTGAACCCCATGAATTTTAGCAAGAACGAGTGCAAGTTGTTGCACTGGGTTGGTGCAATCCCCTATTTCAATTCAGACTGGGTTATGAATGGCATTGTCTTCTTGTAGCCCAGGAAGCTGATTGTATCTTGGGCTGCATAAAAGGAAATGTGTCAGACAGTCTGGGGAGGTGATTCTCGCCCTCTGCTTTGCTCTCATGAGAACCCACCCAGAGTATTTAATCCAGTTTTGGGGTCCACAATACAAAAGAGACATGGACCTGCTAAAACAAGTCCAGAGGAGAGCTACAAAAATGGTTAGAGAGCTGGAATATCCTTCCTATGAAGAAAAGCTGAGAGATGCAGAATTTCTTAGCCTGGAAAAGGATGCAGGCAGACCTTATTGCATCCTTTCAATACTTAGATGGGACTTACAAGAAAGAAGGAGGAGGACCACAGCCTGTAGTCACAGAATAGCACAAGATTTTTAAACATAGAAAGAGTAGATTTAGATTGCAGAAAGGATTCTTTAAGAAGATGTTTTTTATTATGAGGGTGGCCAGACACTTGTTGCCCAGAGAAACTGTAGATGACCCATCTTTAGAAGTGTTCAATGTCAGATTTGGCAGAGCTTTAAGCAAACTGACCTATGAAAAGATGTCCATGCCCATGATATGGCAGATGGACTAAATGATATTTCAGCTTCTTTCCAAACAAAAAAATTATGTCATTCTGTCATTGGCATAGTAAGATATATCGAGTGGCTCACAGCTGGTCAAGCTTCCTATTAGCGTCATTTTAGTCAGTGGGTAGAGGGTCTTGGTGTTATTATGCAAGAGTAATTGGCTTGTTTTTCTCAGAAGAAGAGAGTTTTGAAAAAAGCAGTTCTGGAAATAGTATTTCATTTTCCCAACCTTGATAATCTTGAATGCACATGTATAACGTAATGTTATATACGCAGTATAGATCACTCTGTAAATGTTTTTCATATCCAATTACAGTGCAAGATCACTGAAATAAAGATCTATTGACCCTTAATCTGTATGATTTGCCTTCTGTCCTGTTGCTATTTACTTCACATTTTGTCCAATAGTCTTTGAGCTTGAAGCAAACTGCATATTGAATGGCTGCAGTGTATTAGATGCCTGAGATATAGGCCATGGTTCTAAATTTACTGTACAATGTATTATCTTTCTCATGGTTTCTCTTCCCTTTTCCTTAGTTCAACCCTCTTCTTTACCTTGTGGGACTTTCTTAATGGGTTCAGATCATCAGCATACATATACTTACTCTTCATTAGTCTTTATAATAAAACTTCACTAATCTATCTCCTTAGCCTCCTAGCTGTCAGGAGGATAAGGGGATGCCAGAGAGCTGAATATGTAGGTGCCTGTCTTTCGAAATCTAACATGTACTAACAAGCAGGTAGCTTCTTTTGATACATCAAGCAAAATATTCTTATGAAGACCGTTTGATTTATTC
>WEKY01024112.1:0-33984 GCA_013390045.1 Picathartes gymnocephalus
CCTGATCCTTCAACCAATCATCCCTAGGTCCTGAAATTCCTTTTACCCTCAGATTTCTCTTTGTTGTCTCACCACTGCTGATTTGAAGAACCAATAACAGATAATAATCAGACAGCCATAGTAGACTGAAGAGTTTTCCAGTAATGTCCCTTATTTGAGCTTCTGGGAAACAGTAGACTTCTCTGTAAATTGAATCCAGTCTCCATATCAAACCCTCTGTTCCCCTTAGAAGGGAGTCATGAGAATTATTCTTCTTTTCCTCTTAAAAAATGAGGCTGTGATGCAGAGGTAGATTGTGTTGCCCTAGCTGGCCTCACTCCATCCGAGAAGTACCTTCATCCACCTCATCAGCTGACTGTCTTTCTGGTTCCAGGTCTTTCTACTTGTTGTAAAATTGCCAGTCCTACTTGTCATTGACAGGAGGAGGACCTTTTCTCCTAGAACTGGCAGAGACCAGCTTCCAGCTCTCCTGTTCAAGACCATTGACTAGCTATGTGACAACATTCTGAATTAATCTGGCTCTCTACTACAACTGAAGTTCAAGAATCCTGAGACTGTAGCACTTCTGAGAATTCATCAATCTCTCATTCTCTTGAATACTGCGTATTCACTTCTCCGCATTGTTTCTTCGTCTGGTGATGCAGAACATTGACAACAGCACACTTGAAGAAGGAATGATTGCCAGACTCAGCCTCACAGAGAGGCAACCAGAACTCCCAATAACCTGAGACCTGGAGAGCTGCACGTAGCATCAGCAGGTCTGGCTGTCTGGAGGCCTCTGACATGGCTGGTGCAGTGACTCCAGCAGCTACAGGGGCATGCCAAAACTCCAGCGGCTCTGTGGCATGCCAAAACTATACCTGAGAGAGGATAGACTATTGAGACTAATGCTGAAAAGGTCTCTGTGTCCTTCACCAACTACTCGGTCTGTTTTCTGCCTCTATTGGCTGCTCCCAGAGAGCTGGAATGCAGCCCTTCCTGCTCATCTGGTTCATGGAAACTGATACGCCACATCCCCATTTGCTCACTTGTGTTCCCCTGGTTCTGGATCATTTGCACTCCCTAGAGCCATTTAAATCTCCCTTGCTGCTTCTGGCACTGCCCCTTCCTTGCTGGTTGGCTGCCAAGGGCTTCCGAGTCTGGATGGGGCTGGTGGCTGGTGCTTGTGCAGCCCCGAGCTCAGGAACCCCCCTGCATAGCTGAATCTAACTCTCATCCCTAGGCATATCTCAGTTGCCACTGTTGCTGCCTCATCAACAGGCAAGTGTCTTTCTTGTCATGATGGACCCAAAACTGAAGACGATTGGACAGGAACAGGAAGGAGGAACTGAGAACATGTACAGTGGAAAGAACAGGAATATCCATAGCACAAAGTACTAGGAGCAGTAGTTCTCATAGAAAAGAACAGAGTGTGTCTGTTGCATGAAATCCATACAGGGACTTACAAAAATAGGGACCACTTGGTCACCTGCTTTTAAAAGAAGATGAACCAAGATCACCTCAACATTGGGACAATGAAATAGAGAGTCAAGATAAGGCCCCAAAGTTTGGTGAATTCAGTTTTACAAATCATACATTGGTAAGTTTTAATTGCTCATATACTTGGAGAAATAGTAATGCCTCTGTGATAACATATTTAAGAAGAAATCAAAAACAAAGATGGTGGTGCAGTTTTAACTCCAGAAGAGAAGAGGAGGTGAGAACATGTGAGAGAAACAATGTGGAGACACTAAGGTCAGTGGAGAAGGAGGGGGAGGAGGTGCTCTAGGCGCCAGAGCTGACATTCCTCTGCAGGTCATGGTGATGACCATGGTGAAGCGGTTGTCCCCCTACAGCCCATGGGGTCTACAGGGGATGCAGAGATCCATTTGCAGCCCTTGGGGGAGGTGTTCACACCAGAGCAGGTGGATGCCCAAAGGAGGCTGTGATCCAGTGGGAGACCTGGTGGAGGGAGGGGGCCCCTGCTTCCAAACTGGAGCAGCCTGTGGTTGGAGGACTGTACCTGGTAGAAGTGTCTCCCGCCACAGCAGTTCTGGGAGGACTGCTGCTTGTGAAGTTGGAACCACACTGGAGAAGTTCTCAGAGAACTGCCTCCTGTGGTAAAGGGACACCGTGGTCTCACAAGGGAATGCCTTCTCTCCCTGAGCCAAGCAGAAGAGAACCTTGTGTGATGCACTGACAAAAACTCCTACCACCTGTCTCCCTTCATGGTCAGTGGGAAGGAGGGAAGTGTTAGAGGGAAGATGTGTTTTTAAGAGTTTATTTTATTTCCCATTTCCCTGCCTTGATTTTGTTAGTAATAAATTCACTTAATATCTCTAAATTGAGCGTGTTTTGCCTTTGGAGTGTTTTCTTCTGGTGCTTATCTCAACTCATGAACCCTTCATTAAATTTTCTCTCCTCTGCCCAGCTGCAGCAGGGGAGAGTGAGTGAGTGGCTTTCATGGATGGCTGGCGTTTGGCCAGTGTCAGACCACGACATCCCCACAGATGATGACACCGTGTGGTTGGAGATAACCCTTGGGTCAGTTGGGTTTGGCTATCCTGGCTGTGACCCCTGGACTGCTCAGTGTCAGAGCATGAGAAGCTGAAAAGCCCTTGACTGAGGTTAAGCACTGTCCAGAAACAGCTACAATATCTGTCTGTTATCAATGTTATCTTCCTCCTAAACCCAAAACATGGGATTGTACCAGCTTCTGGTACATGGGAAGAAATGAACTCGATCCCAAACCAGGACAATAATGAACATAAATTGAGTTTAGATTCCAAAAGAAATTCCAACGAATTGGCGTTCATACAGATCTCTAGGAATAGCGTACCAAGCATGCTTTCAAGACTGACAGATACCCATGACATTATACAACCTAGCTGTGTGAATGCAGGCAAGCAAGACAAACCTTCTGTTCCTGTGTTTGTCTGTGCAAAGACTTCCACAAACTTGGCACACAATCCATGCTTCTCCTTATCCACATAGCTCCTTTATCTGTTAATCCCTGTTTATATCTTCGAGTTCCACCTGAGGTCAGGTGGAAATAGATTTCCAGCAATGTCAATTAAAAAAATTACCGATAGTAATTTGCAGTTTGGTTTAAAAAATAAAGGCACACGTGATTCTTTTTTCTTGCCTGTTTTCTAATTCCTATCACCAAATGTTATGCATTCACAGCAAGGAATATTAGTAAAAAAAGTCAGGACGGTAGCCTATGAAGAAGAACCTTATTTCACACATCAGAGCTTGCAAGACAATGTAAATCAAATCAGTGATCTTTAGCTTAAAAAGGAATGAACAAGACATCTTAATTACTTCTTGTCTGTTCACAACATCAGTTTTGTCACCATAGGGAGAAGATAGTTACACACAGAGAATGTGCTTTTGAGCAGTGGCAATTTGGGTGTTCCAGGATACCTCTGTAGTCTTTCCTGAATTTAAAACTCAAGGAATGCAAAGGCAAGTAAATGTTTCAATTCTTCAGCCCTTGGGCTTTATGGCTGTGACTGGCGATTTAAAACATGTCATGCTATTCATTAGAGAAACTGCTATCAATGTGCCTCCTTCTATCAACCCTTCCATCTTCTACCCTTAACTTCATTCTGATCAAATTCCAGGCAGTAGCCAAATTCCTGGGGAGACGTTTGTATTGAAACAAGAAAGCAAGGAAAATCAGATCACATGATACTGCAGCACTCCAGATACACATCACCTACAACCCTTGGCTGCTCCACCAAGGGTTTTAGCTGATTTCCAACTGATACCTGATATTTAGCAGACTCAAATTTCAGCATGCAGAAATCAAACAGGAGTGTCATGTTGCAGCTGGGAATACTGAAAGTATTTGAATGCTGATATGAATCTTTAAGTACCAATTTATTAGAAAAATAGGTTACCTCTGCTTTTACCAACACAAATCTTTAATTCATGTGCCAGTCACACACTACATAAGAGATCTCCTGTGCTGTATGGGCATCACCATTCACACTTCAGTATTAGCAGTTAATGGATGTCAAGAGCATAGTTGCCTACTACAGCACAGGCATAGTCAAGGGTACCCCAGAACCTATTCTGGACCCTGGCCAACTGACCCCATATAGGTCCCCTGCTCACCATCTGGTTCAGTGTGGTGCTCACCACAAGCATGCAGTACTTGCATATTGGCCCATGGGCACACTACAGGCTTCTGTGTCCCCCTCAAAACCAGCACCTACCCTCTGCCTGTGTGACACACCTGCCCAGACCTGAGGTCTCCTGCTTTCCTGCTGGTCCAGTTTCTCATTTGCTGGGGAATACATATACACACACCTGGGTTGGGGGGGGACATAGCCAGCATCAGGCTCTGTGCATTGCCCCATCACCTGGCACCATCGCACCAGCAGTCTCAACATCCCAGACCCTCAAAATTACAGACTCACCAAGTGCAAAGTTCTGTTTTGATGGTTTCCCCACAGCCCCTGCACTTGCTGTGACTGACAGGGTTGTTTTGTTGTCTTTCTGTCAGGCTAGAATCATAAAATGTGTCAAGTTGAATGGACTCATAACCATCAAGTCCTACTTCTCTTGTAAGAATGCCTGTCACATTTGCATCACTCTATTTTAATTTCTGACTTTCCCACTTTTCTTTAGTATCCCATTTGACAAGGTTCTTGACTGGATAACCTTTCCAAAGTGAACATGATGATATTCCACACCTTCTTGTCAATTAATGAGACCAACCACCCCTGGCTCTCATTACTACCTCTCTCACCATCTCTCGGGTGGGTTTGTGTCATTGTTCATGTCGTCCTGCTTTTCCTACTAGTCCCTTCTGCACCAAAAATGTTCTTGACCAGAAACATTTCAAAGAGCAGCAGTTCTCTGTTTGCTCTCTTTCCTTCCAAACATTTCTACTTTTTCTTGAAATCCGCTAAAATTGTTCCTGTTCTTTTACCTGTCTATAAAGCAGCAACTGGACAACTTGGCATTGGAAACAAAATTGATGGATCCTTCTATCTGGATACAGAATAAATAACCCTCCAGTTCCTGAGGTAATGGTCACAGAGAACACGCAGACAGCTTTCATTAGCAGCCATATCTCATGTCTGTCACTGCAAGCTTCCACCAATGCTCAGCTCTCTCACCCACACAACCCTTGGATGGACATCCCTCAGGCTTTAGTTAAGGGGCAATAACGTGCGGCTTACACGCAGCATATGGCAGTTAACTCCCGTTTAAGAAAAAGCTTGTCTAGGTATTACTGAATGTCATTGCATAGAGAAAGGCTTCAACATGTATCTTCCCACTGCTGCTGCTTAGGCTTAGCCTGTGTGGTTTCTGCTGTAGCACAACTAAAGGCAGAAATAAACAGTCCACACAACACCCAGCACAAGCATGGGGAGATATGCATCTGTTTTTAAGGTATGATAGCAACCCCCCAATCAACTCTTAAGATGTTCTTGCTCTGTTCAGCATATTTCAAGTTTTATTTCTGGTGCTTAAGTTCTCTTAAAGATGTCACTGATTTCCTTGTAGACAGTTGGGTGACAAATGCCTTCTCTATTCAGAACAGTTCAAAGGTGATGTTGTTCTTCAGAGATCCTCCTATCATCATGTTAACACAAGAGCATCAGAAAGTGCACAGGCTTGTTAAGCATCACTGAGGCTCCATAATGAGATCGCGCAGTGCTTTATATAGGATCAGTTTAAATCCTAGCACTCTTGACTTCACACTTATTGAAGCCCATCCTATTTTGTACAACACTGAGCATATAGTGTAACTCTGGGAACCACAGCTGTGACTTAGTTAATGATCTCAATAAATCCTACTTAAGCAGAGACAGGAAGAGAATTATGCAAATGACTATTACTGTGCACCATGCGCTTGATAACTGAAGACATCCCACAATAAGCTTCAGCACATAAACACCAGTATTTTTTAACCCAGATACATGTGAAATATGTAAGTAAGAGAACGGCTTACAGAATTTCACTTCAGAAAAGTTGCAGTTGCAGAACATTTATTAGAGGAAGCATACAGAAGGAATATGTACAAAGAGGTATGGTTAAAATCCCCAGATGACAGATTTTTCACATACAGCTGTGACTGTGAGAAAGAATTACTTCTCTGAAAAGACCTTTCTAATACATCATGATAAAAGACTCTGCCACTCACACTTGGCAGCTAGATAAGATGTCCTCTATCAGCCTCTTGTAGACCCAGGCATCACCTTTAAGCCGTTGTCGCCGGATACCCACTACTTCAGGCTTAGTGAGCTGACATACTTCTAACTCAAACTCCATAGTTACTTTACCAAAATCTGACCGTGTTTGACATTTCAGGGTATAACTGTAAAACAGAAAGGAAAACAGAATAATTATTGAACCCTTTTCATATTTCTCTTGCAATGCCATTTTAAATTAATAGAAGCATTTTAAATAAAATATCCCATTGCTGTTCAGAATGTTGTGAAACAATCCACGATTTAGTCACCTGAGAGCTTTGTGAATACTGTAGTTTCAGGGCATCATATTTAGGACATTTACTTCAGGGCATTATATTATTATGCCCTAGAACCAATATTGATCAGTATTGGCAGCACCAATGTCCTACCCTGCCACAAGAACCCCTGCTAGCCAAAGGCCTCCATCCTCAGAGCTGGAATGATGAGAAGTTCCCATGTTTTTCCTAGAGGGGATCACAGTTTCCTCTATGGGTTGCAGCTCAGCTGGTGTGAAAATAAGAAAAACTGAACGCAGAGTTTGAATGGTTACAATGGGAGCAGGTGCTGCTGTGCAATCCAGCATCCTTCCATATTATGAGTTTGGAAGTACATCAGAGGTAGATGAAGACTCTGATGTTCTACCAATATGCATCACTGAAATACTCAAGGACTTGAGATTAAGCATACTGAAAAGTGAGCACAATGGTTATTTCATGCATTGGGAGCTCAGGAAATTGTCTTTCAGTTTGACAAAAGTAAGAACCAATCTAACCAATAAGTAGTTTAGTTTAGCTAGTAAACCATACAAATTCGAATAATCCATGAAAAGGTGGGTGGCTTCTGCACATCTTTTAAAATATACTGACCTCTGCCTAAAGGCTAATGTCTTTTAGCTTCCAAGAATGCGAGTTAAAAGATATCGACAGTATTTTCCAAAAATGTCCCATTTGGTCATGTGACTATACCTAAAACAACTTTTGGTATTTAAAATTTCACATGAGACAGGCTGATGTGAATTTTTCCTAAGAGTTACCCTGCTACTATTGGTTTATACCTGTTGATGAAAGAGCTGTGCTAGAACACACTTAACATAATTTTGCACTGTGTGTGGGAGGTTTTATTGCACACATTCATTTAGTGCTTTGTACACTCTCTATAAAGATTATTTTACAATGGCGTCAAGAAACTAAGTTTAAATACTTTGCTTTTTAAGTACTGGACTAGCAACTATTTAGACAAATACAAGTTGAACTTATCATATTTTACACTTACCCCTTCTGAACATATTCCACATGCTTCTTTGAAAGAACAATGATTATTTCATTCAACAGTTCGTCTGGATTCAGCAGATGAGTAGTGGTAATGTTACAGTGTGCCTAAAAGTAGTTAGCTTGTTAAAACAATTCAAGGAATAAAAAAATAAAAATCTCTCTCCTAAAACTAAAGACATTGCAAAAATTTTTCACTAAGGAAGTTTCAGAACAACTAACCATAGTGGAAATGCTTCCACATCCCAAAACTACCACTCTGCAGTATGGTCCAGAGCTGGGAAATGGCCTAAAGCTGAGACAGAGTGCTTCTGTTAACAAGGAACGGGCATAGCACCATGTAACTTTTCATGTACAAAGAAGAGATGTTACTTACTACCTTTAAATTTACTGTGATAGGGGTTTTAATCACATCTAGTATTTCATATAACAGTCATGTGAACTAAGTGACCTCTTGACCAACTAGCAGATGCCTGGAGGTATTGGGACGAAGCGTACAACAATTGTAACATACCAACATGTCCTATCTGGCTTTTGAAGTCACAGAAGCAGCCAAGAAGAAACAAGACTAAAAAAAAGCTTGAAAAATGAACATAGGTAGAGGATGGAAAGTGAGTAGAAGATTGGTTTGCCCAGTCTAGACTTCTGTCTGATTGGCTGGTCAAGTTTGTAGCCCAATATCTTGTCCTGAATATGCATGACTGACAGTGTGTAGTAGGTATCCCAGCAGCCAATCAGCTGAAGGGACACGTCCTGGCTTCTGCACATCTGCTTATGCCTTGGTAAACAACCTGCCCTCTTTCATGGTAATTATATTTTTCAAACATTGTTGCCTACGGATTCAAGAACAAATTTTTTCTTGTATTGCTTCTGAAGTATGTAAGTTGCATTTGAGTGATATATAGTGAATCATAGAATCACTAAGGTCTGAAAGGACCTCTGGAGATTCCATGACCACCCTGGGCAGCTTGTTTCAGTGCACTACCACCCTCAACGTAAAGAAGCCCTTCCTCATATTGAGGTTGAACTTGATGCGGCTTATTTTCTGGCCACTGCTCCTCACGCTGTCCCCGGCAGCGCTGAGCGGAGCCCGGCCCCATCCTCTGGCAGCTCTGGGAGATGTTTGTAGGGATTGATGGGATCCCCTCTCAGCCTTCTCTTCTTTAGACTAAACAGGATCAGCTCCCAGTCTCTGCTCAGAAGAGATGCTCCAGCCTCTTAATCATCTTTATGGCCTCTGCTGGATCCCCTACAGCAACTCCTTGTCTTTCTTGAACTATGGAGCCCAGAACTGAACACAGCATTCCAGATGCGGCCTCATCTGGGCAGGGCAGAGGGGCAGGATCCCCTCCCTGACCTGCTGGCCGTATTCTTCCTGATGCACTCCAGGATCCCACTGGCCTTCCTGGCCCCAGGACACTCTGTCAGCTTATGGTCATCCACCAGCACCCCCATGTCCTCCCCAGAACTTGCAGGTCACTCCCAATCTGTCCTGGTACTTGGGGTTATTCCTCCCCAGGCGGAGGTCCAGTAGTTGCCCTTGTCGAACCGCCTTAGGTTTCTCTCTGCCCAGCTCTCTCAAGCACAGTGTCCCCTTGGTGAATCCCTGCTGGCCACTGCTGATGACCTTTCCTTCTGCATGCTTGGTGATGACCTCCAGAGCCATCTGTCCCATCCCCTTCCCAAGGATGGAGGTGACTGGCTGGGAGTTTCCTGGGCCCTTCTTCTTGCCCCCTTTGAAGATAGGAACAACATTCTTGTTACTAAGTTCTAAAGCTCTTGTCTGTGTTATCTGAGAACAGAACAGCTTTAAAAACATCCCTGAAAAAAACTGAACTACATGGGTTTTTAAAAATACCAGTTTATGGTGTGGTATCTTGGAGTGAGCTTTCCTGTTGTTGCAGCTGGAATAGGCACTGTAGTAAAGCACTGTGCACAAAATTGGAGATGTCAGAATTCCATTCTTAGTTTGTATATTTAGGAGTTTGTTATGCCAACAGTTGATCATTTTTTATGAAGAAAAACCCATGAAGTCAAATGTTTTCTCTTTTATTATGTTTTTACACTGTTGCAATGTTCTGCATTATTTGGAACCGTAAGTGTTATTTTGGAGCCTTTCTTAATGTTGATTTATAGATCTCATAAAACACTGTACATACGTTACAGATTGCTATTAGAATAAATTGAAAAGCAGATTATGCTTTTTTATACATTAGTAGTAGACAGTGAGTTAACCAGAAAAAAAACATTTAACAAGAAAATTATTTTTTTTAGGTCCTCAAAACCTATCGGTAATATTAAGCTTGGATAAGCCTGTTATTTGCTCTCTGGCAGCAGTAATTGCATATCTCAAAGAATTTAATTTGGAAAAGATGCTTTACAATCCAAGGTAAGTTGCCTTATATAAATTTCCAATTCCGAGCACCACTTCTTACAAGTTTTAGCAGAGAGTGTCTCTGATTGTAATGAAAAACTTGCTAGTGATAAACATAGTCTTTGTAAAAATTATACCTTACATTTGATTTCCTAATCAGAACTGAAAGAATCAAGTAATGTCTTTGAGTGGTGTTTCATGGAAATCTTTATGAAGTATGTTTGTGTAGACATTACTGTCAGTGATGTGAATGAGCATGTACTGCTGCCAGGTGTTACTGAAAACAAACAAGGTGCAAAAACTGGTAGGTACTAGGGAGAGAATTTTAAAGTTTGTATCAGCTGTCACATCTCAACCCCAGTTTAATTGTGTAACCAAAATGCAGGACTTTTTGGGGCAGCTTTAAAAAAAAATTTACTGTTGCATCTTAGCTTTGCAGATGTTATTGCAGTTTGCCAGCAGTGTGTAAATAATATTTTCATTCTGTAGCTCTGGAGGCAGGTATGAACTCTGGTGTGTTGTAATGTTTAGGCAGTGCTCAGCAGATCTGTTTGAGTTATTGAATCCAGTTATCAGTTTTAAAGGAAACAGATGTTTAAGACATCCTGGCTTTCTGGAGAATCCCTTGGCTGGACTCAGTGGTAAGTAGGAGTGGGGAGAAGGATCATGACAAAAGCTGTTGCTAGAGCATCACCATTTGTGCAAAGTAACTGCGAAACCACACAGACATGGATATAACCTTGTCACCTCTAAGTGGTCTCAACACTTGGGTTTATTAGATATGCTCAGATGAGTGTTCAAGATTTGTGGGAGGATTATGCAGGTGGAATCAAATGAAAATGTAAAGATGTCACTGCTTAAGCTTCTCTTATGCTACCTTGCATGAGTATAAAACATTGCTGTCTTACCTGGCTTAGCTTTGAAAATATAATTGAGGCTTATTAAATAACACAGCTTTATCTGTCATGGGTCCTCTGCAAAATATTCTCCCAGTTGTCTCGGCATTCCCCTGTTCCATAAGTAGGCAGGAGTCAATAGTCAGTCTGTCTGCAGACTGGAAACTTAGAAATATGTCATGTCATTTGTAGATCATTCACATATTGTGTGGGATTCTGAGAGTTTGAAACCTAATTTTGAAGGGCTCCCTACATTACCAGCTGCATTTTAAAAATCAACTGCAGGTGCCAGCTTTAAACACTTCTTCAACACTTGTTCAAGTGTCCACTAAAATAGTTGGAAATTATACATATGTTCTGAATTCTGGGATGTATTTCTTTCCTTAAGTTGCCTTTCTCTCCAAGTTGTATTTACATATTAACAAGAAGTTTTATGTGCTTATGGTCCTAATGAGGAAAGAATTCCTGTGGCATCTCCCCTGCTGATCCATCAAGGGGTATGCTGATCTGTGGTGTTCCAGCACTGTGGTGTGCCTGCTTATCTTCTTTGACTGCCTTTTTTTTTTTTTTTTTTAAATATGCTGGCATAGGTGGAGAAATCGTGTAGAACTTCCGAGGAAGAAAATTAATTCCAAGGAAATGCCATTTCGTGGTCAGCTCGTGGGTCACTGCTGTCACAATGCCCTGTGTGCAATCACACAAGGGGTGGATGTTCTTTCAGCTGGAGAAAATGTGAAATCTGTCTTTTATGTAGAAGTAATTCAGTCGCAGAGGACAAATATAATTATGTGGAGGTTTATGTAGCAGCAGTCAGCCACATTTGTAACAGCTGCATCCTAAAATCAAGTACATTATAGAGTGGGAAGGAAAAGCACTACGTCTTAGCATTGGCATTTGCCTGCTGAAGGTTGCTCTAATGGATTTCTGGGGAATGTATGAGCATCTGAGTGAAAAGGCAAAGAAATACTTAGTATCGCGGTGATATTCTGTGAGGAAATAAAGTAACATCTTTTGAGATAACTTGTGGTCAGGAGCTTGGATTCTGCTGTATTTATTTCTAAAGCCTTTATGCTCTGACTACCCAGTATTGAGTTCCACTTGCTGTTTGCAGTGTGTCATGGGGATCAACAAACTGAGCCAAACATTCAGGCAAACTCAACTTCAATATTTGTCCTAATGCCAGTGAAATACTATCTAAATACTGAAAAATGAAAGACTTTTAAGTGAATGGTGTCAGCAAAATAATGAATCTCCTGAATTAGGAAATAGAAGAGAAATAACTTCCATTGCAGTGTCAAGCAACTGTAAATTCCTAGAAGAATTCAGGTCAGTGAGCATGTACAGATGAGTCAGAGAGCATGAAGTTGGAGTTGTGAGGTAGTTTTCACTTTGTTAATGTGTCACAGATCTGGATGAAGAAGACCTGTTTGATAGGAAGAATGACAGAAAAATTCATTACACCTCTGTACCTTCTTTGGACAAACACTCTTCTTCCCGCTGAAAAAAGTCCAGTTTCAGTTTAGTAGGTAGATTCAAGAAATATAATCTAAGTCAAGGAATCCTTGTTGGTGGGGGTAAGCAGGTTTTGCTCTAATATTTTGATGAAGCTTTAAAATCTGCTTTTTAGGATCCTGAAAAAAGCAAAATATTACAAAGAAATAAAGATTTCTGCCACAGCAGGACCCCGAGGTATGGCTGGGCTGCTTCAGAGTTCCAGCAGCAAGTAAAAATAGATTTAATAGTGAATGGTACAAGTTTTTGTTAATCAGTGTGTTCTAATACCTTTACATATGGAGACACCTTTATTAAAGGCTTTTGTCAAGAAGTTGGTACACATCTAGGAGAGGTTTTCAAGTACATTTGAGTACCCAGTTTTGTTTGAAAAAAATCATCATTTGCATAGCAGTTGCTGAGGAAATTTGTCTTGGTGTATTTCAATTTTACCTCTGTGTTTTCCAGCATGGATATGGAAGAGAGAGACTTTGTAGATAGTAGTTTGTAGATTTCGAACAGTGATGTATGAACTTCAAGAAATGCAGGAAATAATACATAAAACAAAAAAGGATTCAGATCAGAAGTTCTAGCCCTGTGGAAATATTCACTGATGAGTTTAAACCTGGTTAATTAAATACAAAATACAGTCTTGGGCTTGACATCCTTTGCTACACAGATTGTGGTAAATGTCTTTGATATGGAACCTAAAGAAAACTACTGCTTCTGAAACACTGGGAGACTTGTTTTTACTTCTTAAAGCTTTAAGGGATTCCTGCATTTCTTGTCCTTATAAGTTCATTCTGTGAGAGGTCTGTGAAAGGTAATTGGGCAAAGAAAATCTGTTGCTTTCAGGATGCCTTGCAGCTTCACTCAGAAACGTTAGAGATTTGGAAAATTAAAGTAGTTGAAAATTCCTGATCTAAATAACATGCATTCACTTAGGCTGAAATACCAAGTATGAAATTATATATATTATCTCCTGTGGAGAAAATAATGAATACAGCATTAAAACTACCACTTGCTGCAAGCTACTTGAGAGGCATAATCACAGAATCCTGGAGTGGTTTGGATCAGAAGTGACTTTAAAGTTCCTCCGGTGCCGTCCCTGCCATGGCAGGGACACTTCCACTGTCCCAGGCTGCTCCAAGCCCCAGTGTCCAACCTGGCCTTGGGCACTGCCAGTGATCCAGGGTCAGCCACAGCTTCTCTGGGCACCCTGTGCCAGTGCCTCCCCACCTTCCCAGGGAACAATTCCTTCATAAAACTGAATCTCTCCTCTCCTAGTTGAAAGCTGTTCCCCCTTGTCCTAAATGCCTGTGTAGTAAGTTGCTCTCACTCTTTTTTATAAACGCCCTTAAATACTGAAAAAATGATTTCCAGTTTTCCAGTTTCTCCAGTTACACATAAAAAGTAACTGAAGTCTGAGGATGTACTCGGCTGTCGTAAAGCAGAACAGTAACCTTTTCCTACTCACTATCGTGTGGTCCTACTCTGAAAAAGTAATTTTATGAGTAGGAACCTCATTCTCATGAGTGATTCCTGAAGCTTCCTAGAAGCTTGTGTTTGTTTATTCTTTCCCTTTCTCCACACCCAGAGGGGACATGCACCTGCCTTGCCACACTCCTCTGCTGTGGACTTGCCAGCTGTTTCCATTACTTGGTTTTGTGCTGTTTGAGTACTTGAGACTATTGCCAGTCTGTGCTTTGAAACTGGGGTCACAGTGTCACCTGCAGGAGGAGTTATGGCCTTGTGATCCTGCCAGAATGATTTCTGAAAGGTCACTTCCAGTGGTACAGGAGAGGGCTGATGGCAGCACATCAGCATTTCACACACGGGCTGTGCTGAGACCTTTGCTGCAAAACCAGTCCTGGCTTAATAGCTGCTTACCACCTTCTTCTGCCATTTGGTCTCTAAATACCTTATAAAGAATGTGGGGTTGTTTCACGTTTTTATCAAGTTCTGATCCCAAGCTGAAGGAAGATGAGTGGGTGGAAGCAAAACATGTTCTGTGGTGTGACATGTGGAATTGTTGGTTGGGCATATCCTGCAGTTGATCTTGAGTGTTACTCACATACTCTAAACTCTCAATTACCAAGATGAATAGCAGGGTGAAGTAACTCAGATAAAGAAAACACCTGGGTAATGTAAGAGACACATAATTTATGCTGTGAAAACAACTTCAGCATGTCTGATCTGAAAGAACTGTAAATACACTGTGAAAGAGGAGTAAATCCACTGTGCAGTGGAACAGAAACGGTTGTCTTCAGACACTCCTGAGCAGCCCTGCTGTGAACAGAGTGTGTCCTGTGCTAGGTGCTCTGAAGCCAGGAGAAGTGGAGGAGCACCGGAAAAACCCACAATCCTCAAGCTCTCATGTGACCCAGGAGCATCCTTTTTGCTTTGGACAGGAGGTGGCACGGCTTGGTGCTCACCCAGCTGAGTTTGAGAGGCCAGAGGCTCAATCAGTGGCACATTTGGGAAACTGCAGTTGGTCCTGCGTGCAGGAAGGTGCTTTTGGAACAGCACATGGGATTTGTTGTTTCATGCAGAGAGTGGGAGCCAACCAGAAATCATTCCTAGTTAATTTTTGCCAGCATTAGCAGTTGTGACTGAAGATAATAAAAAGAAGTATTGTTTTGTTGCTTACAATATTGTGTAATTTGGAAAGTGCTGCTGGTTTTGCATCCAGTGTTTTCATTTGCTGGTCAACTTCCTTGGTTTCTGAAATAGCACACAAAGCAGAATAATTATGACTATGGGTACAGTTCTGAGTCAGCTGTACTTCCAAGCTGTCATTAAACTTCTTGAGGGCCCTCAGTTGAATCTGCTTTTTTTTACAATTCTGGGGAAAATACTTCTAATTTGACCCATTATTTAGGAAAAAAATTGGTAACAGGCCCAAGCACCTGCATACAACATAAATATATAAGATTAGTCTCTGAATATTTCATGTTTCTGAAAGTTTTGGTGCTGTTCTTGTTTTTAGTGTAGCAGCAATGCAGCTGTGTGTGCCTAACAGGAAAAGGTTGAGCATTCAAGTGCTTTTCCAGAGGGTTTAAAATGGAATGCACTGTAAAAACTTTTGTGAAAAGTCAAGATTAAATCTTGCCCAGCAAGTGGTTCTGCTTAGTCCAAGACAGCAAAGAGTGTCCTAGATTCTGTGCAAAGGGCAGTCAGCAGGATGATTAACACAGACAATCATGACTTGATTTGTCAGAAGTGTTTAGTGAGAATATTGCACTTCACAGTCCTGACTACTTTGTGTGTGTCTGAGACTGAAATGATTCTCAGATCTGATTGCACACCTAATACCATTATTTTATTAATGGTGATTCTAAAGCAGCACAACCTTTGAGTTGGTCTTGTCCAGTTCTGTGAAGCAGTACCATAAAACCAAGTAATTTTGGTCATGGTTATTTCATATTCAACGAAAGTCAAATTGTTTCAATCTACCCTATTTCTGGTTTCCTACATAATTGCACTTGCAGGCTGTTTAAATGTGCAGCAGTAACAAAAAGTAAGAGTATGTATTTTGATATGATGTTTTGATGATGAGTTGTGTTAAAAGTCTGTTCCACTCTTGAAGTATTAATTGTTAGTCCTATCCTTGTTAAACTGTAAACTGAATAAATTAACCATTGAGTGGGAAAGGGCTGGATTTTGTTCTGAGCTTTGTCAGGGTCATTGTAGGAAATTGGAAAGTGAGTCTGAAATTCAGTTTTCCCAGGCAGGAAGTTAAAAGAAGTTATTAGTGTTCAGTTCTTTTACTTATTTGAAGATATTTTAATTTCTTGCTCAATTTTTAAAAATTTGTTTGCATAACTGTTGAATTCTCTAATGTAAGAAACCTGACAGTGTTTCAGTGTTCTGCCCATGCCCAAATTTAAGATATAACATCTGAAATTCCTCTCCCCAGCAATTTCAAACAGTTGTCCAGTGAAACTGAATACATGACAATTAATGGGACAACAATGAAGAATCTAGAAATTTTACAGAATCAGGTAAGGACAAATGTAATTTTTTTTAATAAATGCTGAGATTTTCACAGCCGTGTGACATACTTTTCCCAATGAAGTTCATCAAATTTGCAAATCTGACCTATGAGTCTTAAATGATTTTAAATGGGATCAGACTGAACTGCTTTCAGAAGCATGGATGAAGTTAATCTGTACTAGCTTTTAGTATGAGTTAGGAACCTTGCTGCACTGTGACTATCAAAGAACTTTCCTAAAGTTTTAATTTCTTCAGCAAATGCAGTTGACTGATGTCTGCAGGAGGGTTTGTTTTTGTGCTTCTGCTCAGAGCTTTATGCACAAACCTATTTTAACTGTTTAATTTATTCTGGTCATTTCCTAAAGTCCATATTCATACATATTTAAATATCTTAGGCTCCTGGAAGTTCTTGAGGTAAGGCAGAGATTGATAATGAGCATACAGTTGCCATATCTTGAAGCCTAAACACAATGATTTGAAGTATGTGAAGATCCTCCCACTGCAAAACTGACTGCTCAGTTAAAAATAATTAAGCTATTTTCATTATTTTAGACTGACATGAAAACAAAAGGCAGCCTACTCTGGGTCTTGGATCATACTAAAACTTCCTTTGGACGTCGAAGACTGAAGAAATGGGTAACCCAGCCCCTCCTGAAATCCAGGTGAGATGGTTCCTTATCCTGGGCTAAATCTGTGTTTTCTAGTAGTGATACTGAGTATGCACAATGAATTTGTGTGTCCAGAAGACCTGAGAGTCACAGCAGAGTTTGCACAGGAAATAACACAATAGAAATTGTGGGATTTATATTTAGGTTTGAAGGAGTTAAAGCACTCTTTTTGGGCACAGATAAATAGTAGTGGGTTTGGACCAAGTTAAAAATTCCTTTGTAGAAATCAGATTGGGCACCATTCTGATTCTGTACCCTTTTTCAAACACTGAATGGTTGACCTGGGTTTGGAGGTTGTTTTATTCCTGAACTTGCCAGTTAATGTTGGATGTCTTCCTTGCTTCACAAGTTTTTATGTCCCTTATGTGTTTAATTTCTTCTAAAGTAGCTGTGGATGTTTTTGTTACCCATGTATTGCACAGGAGAGTGTTCCTTTTTATTAATCATGAAATGTGATGATTATTTAGGCAGTCTTGTATTTTGACCCGTGCTTGATTTATCAGTACTTTAGAAATGCTGTATTTTGTAGCAGTATTATGCTGGTTTTCAATTGTCTTATTTTGAATTGGACTCCCATCTTTTCTGATTTCTCTTTGCAGACTCGATTTGATTGTGGTGATTGAACATGTAGTAAATAGCAGTATTGAGTCCATGGGCTGCATTTGCTTACATTTTGAGTTTTTAGATCCATGTGTTTCTTGAGCATTGTCAATGTAGAGTTCATTAAAGTTGTCACTTCTTTCCCTTTCGTTGTAGCATGCAGGAAATCTTTTGACTTGGTTATCCACAGTATTTTCCCGTCTGTTTTGCTTTTGAAAATGTATTAAACAGTTTTAATGTTTATTAATTTTTGACAGGCTTAAATGGTGAGGTATACCAGTGTTTTAACATCTTGCTGTTGCTAGTAATTTACAAATGTTTCTTCAGAAGCATTTTTTTTCCCCTTGACTGCATCTAGTATGTTAAAGCACTGTACTTCTAAAGCCTCACTGCTTAATTTTCTTATTAGCCTTTTTCTAATAAGTTAATTTCAGTGGACCACTTTTTTAAAAAAAAGCTTTCATGTATCTTACCGACTTCTAAAGGCTTTTGATGTAACCATCCCAGGCAGCATGGAAGCTAATCAGGGCCATTCTGTCATGAAAAGCATTTGGGTAGAATTTCAGGGCCACTTTGCAGGGATAAATGTAAATAAATGAGTTTATTTCACTTCCTGGCCTCATGGCCTGCCGGGTTTGCGTGTGCAGCTGTCAGAGGAGGGAGCCAGAGCACTGAGGATGGCCCCGGGCAGGACCTGGCTCAGGCTCCTCCCTGGCCTGGCCCTGCTGCTCCCGAGTGACCACGCCTGTGGGGCAGCCCCTCAAACAGCCCTCCACTGGGAAACGGAGCTTCTACCCAGCACAGCAGGCAGAAACTGCTTCCCCAGGACTTCAGGCCCTCTTTGTTAACCAGTATATTGAGCTTAAATTCTCCCTTGTCTCAGTGCAGAACCGCTTTATGCGTTCATAGTTTTGTTTCCTTCTCTTACTCCTCCCTGCTTCTGGAGAGTGATGCTTGGCATTTTCAGGCTGCTGTGGCTGGAGATGATGGTGCTCCTCAGCACTACTTGAAGCTAACAAAGCTATTTTGCTCTGTGTACTTCTCTCTTTCTGACTGTCAAGTTGTAATTTCACATAGTTAGTGCATCAGGCATCTGGCAATGCTGTTCCCAGTAATGCACACAAATGCACTCAGAGAACATTCCATAATTGTAATTCACCTGTGCCTCCTGGAGTAACACTCTCAGAGGAAGTAAGGCTTCTGTACTGCATCTTTTCCAGTCACTGAGTAGGTGTATCAAGAAGGGAGAGGGTGTAATTACTGCTTTATGCCTTAGAGTTGAAAATCACTTGGGATGATGACTAAATTTCCTGTGAAGAAACCATACATTAGGTTGAATAAAGATGGAATGTGTACAGACTCATTTGGGCAAACTTGAAGATACTTTTTAAATCATCAGTGATGCAGTATATGTACATGATGTGTACATTTGGGAAAAAAAGAAATGGCAAAAAAAAAAGTTTAACCAAGAGGGGTGTAATGTCCTCACTTACTCACCTGGGTATACAAAGATAATGAGATAAGAGTGTATCAGTCACTGACAACAGAGCTTTTTAAGAGAAATGAAGAAGGTTGTTTTCTGCAGAAGTGACGTAATTTTGGATTGTAGAAGTGTTATCTTACCTCTGAAATTCAAGTTCCATTGAGTGCCTTTCTCGCCTGGTGTCTGTAAGTGGAGTGGGAGAAAAGGAGATGGATGACCTGGAACATTTTTGGATGAGTGAAACCTGCTGTCCCTGCTCAGGCAATCCAAAGGGCTCAGGACAGCTCTCAGGCTGCAGTGTTGGAGCACAGTGTGGTCTTTGTGTCTTTGTCTGTGTGTAACAGTTGTAAATAATTTTCTTCCTAAGGTGAAATAGAACCCTTGAGGCTGACGTGAAAGTCACTGCTTTTTCAATAGCTACATGGGGAGGAGAAAGATGAGGTTCACACCGGCCTGGCTGAGCAAACCTGGCTCTGGCTGTAATCTCTTGTTTTGTTGTATATTTTGGACATTGTCCTGTGTAGAGACTACCCTGCACATGAATAATCTGCAGAATGTGCCCCTCCCTGTCTCTACTATACATGGTTACCCACTGCCTGCCTCCCTGCCAGCCTCTTCTTTGCATTTCCCTTCCCCAGGTGTCAGGAGTGCAGATCACCCATCTGCAGTGCAAACAGACAAATAAATACTGCATCCTTTCCCTGGCTAGGTGTTAATTTGTGTCTGTGCCTTGCTCAGCTGTTGATTCTTGCACAATTTCTAGGAAATTTGTTTTCTTGATATCTTAAACACGCAACCTTGTCAAGGTTGGCTGGAGTTGAGCAAGGAGTTCAAAACTGGAAAAGGCAGATGAGTGGAGTAGCACAGTTAGATCTAGGTTTATTATTTCCATACTAGATCAGTCTGTAAAGCTAATAAAGCTGTGACTAGGTGTTTAAAGTAGAACTTCAGGTGATGCATCATACAGAGCAATTGGTAGCCAGTGTGGGGTAATGTCTGCAGATTCCATTCCTGTGCAGGGACCTCTGTATATGCAGAAAGCATTGCACAAGGGAGGTGATTCCCCCATCTGTTCCTGGGCAGGTGGAATGTCCTCTAACAGGATAGGTGATTTCTGGTGCCATTGCTGAGGAACTGGGAGAGAACCTGGCTGCTGTTGGCCTCTGTTGCAAAAGTGCTTCCTTTGAGTTAAAATAATTTCTAATGCAAAATTTTAAAAGCTTAGGGATGTGTGTGAGATAAACTGGAAGTGGTAAAATATTTGGGATGTGTGATGCGAACGTATTAGTTTGCACAGTAATCTCTCTCTTTGGAGTGTTCTCTACGGATTTTTGAGAGTTTTCATGTTTGAAGTAGTTTAAACAGACTGAGTGATCCACAAGTGCCTAGATGTTATTTCTTTAATATTCTTTTGTCTCTCTTAGATTTTTAGTGTTACATATGATGTGCCTGCATTTATTTGTAGCC
The DNA here is from genome assembly GCA_013390045.1 of Picathartes gymnocephalus. NCBI lineage: Eukaryota > Metazoa > Chordata > Aves > Passeriformes > Picathartidae > Picathartes > Picathartes gymnocephalus. Next base: position 20,435 of record WEKY01024112.1, read on the forward strand.
AATTTATATTCACCTGATCTTTTTCTAGTTAAAGCTGATGTTTAAATCTCAAGAAAGGAGAAAAACTGTATCTGTGTAGACAGTTGCCAAAAACATGTCAGCCTTTCCTTTGTGCTTCAGAGAAACCAAAATTTTAATTACCTCTCAAAAACTGAATTTCCATTTTTTTCCCTGGGATTCCAGTATACTTTGTCCCCCATTTCTTCCAGTTCTGAATGAGGTGATGCTTTTATAATATTAAAGCTTTGTAGGATGGTATTGATAGTTACTGTTAGTCTGAATATGCTTTGTCTGTAGGAGCTTAGAATGACTGTAAATGTAGCATATTCAGAGCTGCACAATTCAGGACTACAGACAGTTCCTTACCTACTCCTGAAGAAGAGGGAGAGAGTAAATTGGTGTTACTAATGCAATGTGACTGGTTCGGAGGATATATACTGTAAAACTGGGAAGAAGAGGGTCCCTTTACAGTGAGATTGGCAATGACGTGTCTTTTGTAATATAAAATAATGTCTTGTTCTAAATTTTCTCACTTTGAGTGCTGCTTTATTTATACTTCTACACACGAAGTATAATCCTAAAGGAAAGTCTTTCAATTTTGACTTTGTCCTTACAATTAAAATACCAGGGTGGTGAAACAAACAATCTAAATGTCCATGAAGCAACTCATCTTAATTCGGAATTAAACTGGTTGCCATTTGATACCAACTCATCTTAATTTGGAGTTAAACTGGTTGCCATTTGATACCATCATCATCCAGAGCAGGATTAGAATTTTTTTTTTCCCAGCAGTAATTTATGAATAAAATCCACTCATCCTACAGCAGGGCTAAATTTTCCTCCTAAGAGTAACAATTTTATAGAATCAGTGCCAGTATAAAATGCACAAATGCAGGTTACAGCATATGCCTGAGATCTCAAAATTGTTGTAAGAAAGAAAAAGATTGCAGCATCATCACATGTATTGATTCATTTTTGCTAGCTGTGTTTAGGTCCCTTTGAATGCTGTGTCTAATTCCTTATAAATGGAGCAATCAGGCATTCATTCATGTTGGCTAAAGTAGCTAATTGTTCCCTTTTTAGGCACAAATAGCTGAAATACATTGTGTATTAACATAAACAAAAGTGTTTGATTATCATTTGCATATTTTGGACGTTCTTTTAACAGATGTGAAGATAAAGTTGAGGGTGCTTGTGTACTGCTGTTAAGTATTTGAGATCCATTCAGGGAGATTGTCCTCTCCTGTTGGACCTCTCTGGAGAGGCATGAGACATCAGGAGTTTTGAGAGTAAATTACTTGAAAAACAAGTTAACAGATCCAGAAGGATGCTTAATTTTTTTAGCTTTCACTCAAATTTCGCTGCACTAATTATGATAGACTTACCCTTCTTTGTACTTTTTCGTCGATGCTAACAGATAAAATTGCAGCGGCCACACCAAAATTTAACAAACGAGCGTTCCTCCCATAACTTAGCCAGTTTTCAGCTTAGCCAGCACTTAGGTAAAAAGGCAGAGGTAGTGGTGGCATCCCAGCCTTAAGGGGAAGGGAGCACCCAAGATGGGCAGGGGCTCGTGGCTGAAGGATGGAGGTTGGAGGGTCCACAAAAGGTCATAAAGCTTCGTTAGTTAATTACACCCTTGGCAGGGAAATCGGTCTGTGAGTCCTGAGCAGGATGAGCACACAGCAGTGGGGTTGGGACAGAGGGACAGAATGAAAAGGGAGAGAGAGGGAGGTGGATTAGACATGGGGAGAGGAAGAAAAGGGAGAGAGGCGTCACCCTGACGTTCCTGGCCCCAGCGCCAGTGCAGCTGGCGGGGTGTCTGGGCCATGGGGTGTGCACACCTGGGCCCCCCTCCCTGCAGGGACCTGCTCAGGATAACATCTCCTGCCTTGGAGACAAGTTCCTGGCTTTCTGTGCCCAGCAGTTATGAGAGGCAGTCTGTTCCAGACCTGTCTGGAGAAGGGTTGGAGGCTCAGGAGTGTCGGGTGGTCCTGACCCTGCTGCTTCCTGACCTGGCTGCTGTGCTGTGCTGATCTCCAGCGGGCACAACACGGATGTTTGTCCTGGAAAATTGCGTCCCTGCCTCTGCAAGGGCCTGCTCCAGCCACAGCAGTCCTTGGCTGGCTCTGCAGGCATCGCTGGTGGTATTGGGGACTTTATTCCCCTGAGCCCCCAGGCACCTGCAGTGAGCCATGGCTTTACCTGCTTGTTCTTCACAAGGACATCCTGATTTATAGACTGTAATTCTACCAAGGCTGTGGACTTTGATGGCATTAACTGGCCGCCATCAAAGGGAGTGGTCTAAAGCAGGGGACACTCTGTACCATTTAACATGATCTTTAACTTAATCAGCTCATCCAAAGTCTTCATTCATGAAGTGGTCTGAGGGGAGGTCAGAAAAAGCCCCATAATATATAAATGACTAATTTAAATGATACATTTTCATTCTTTACAGTGCTGCAGTTAGGAGGCTGCTGGGCTTTGATTTAGCTACCATAGTCCGTGAAAAGCAATGCTTGTTGCCCTTAATTATGTTTTTAAGGGTTTGAATTCCTGTGACTGACAGTTCTGCACATCACTGTTCTCTCAGAACAGATTTAATAAAATTAATTTTAATTGTATACACTGTACTTGAGTTATGCCCTTAGCGTGATGAATGAATTCATACTGTCTGCATTTAGCATAAGTTAGATTTCTGATAAATTTGTATTTCTTTACCTTTTATTTAAATAATACCTTACATGAATGAAAATGTCCTGAATTCTTATATAGCAGTTACATTACAAATTTCAGTCTGCTTTACATGTAATGATATATTATCACATCTGAAAATGTTAGGTTTGTTTTGCTGCAGGAGAGACCAGCAGATCTCTGTTACCACACCAGCAACCAGCAATCCTTTTTAGGCTGTTCAGATGTTAATTCAGTGTAGTACTTTCGTGTCTGCAGCCTTCTGTTTTGTCAAAATAATTTTTAGTTCAGGATTCAAACATCTTCTTCACATTTTCTAATTTTCTGTATTGTTCACTATTTGGCAGCAGAATAATGCAAGGGAGTATCTCATTATTTCATTTCAAGTAGTTCTTTTAAATGACTGCAATAACAATTCTGCAGTTAGATTTTGTTATGTTTAAATATACTGCAAAGTGATTTTTGTATTGTATTAATGATGCTATTCTTAGATGGGGTATGGCAGAAGTAAGAGTATTGCTTTTAGTCAACTGAATTATGTTACATTATTCCACAGAAGATTGCTTGGAAAATTGGATAAAGTTCAGATTGCTGACATGGTTTACACAGATGAGAAAGAACAGGCTAATATTGCACCTAAATGCAGCATGAAGTAGCAGCCAGTTTAGCTGGCTGTTGAGATTCTTTGCATAATGTTAGAGTCAGGTTTTCTGGTGGTGGAATTCTTTTCCAGACCATGCAGAGATTGGCAGCCCCAAACTGTACATCATATATGCTGGATAACTGTTGAGTGCAGAACAAATTCCTTCTGAGATGGCTTAGCAACTGAACTATGTAACATATATATTTATATATTGGCACTCAATAAAATGTTTGTTAATTTAAGTCTAAATATTTAAAGCTTAAAAGAATACTTTGAAATTCATAATCTGTTTTTATGCTGTCTTGTCCCAGTCCTTCCTTCCTCATGGGTGTAGTATTTTAGGCATTTCTTTGCTGTACTTTCTGACTTTTGAAATAGGAAGCCCCCTAGGTTTTCTTTGCAGGTGGAAAAAATGGGTCATTTGGTACTGAATGCCATTTTCCTGACCTTTTCTTACTTGTGGGATTAAAGCAGAAAAACTGTGTGGATGCTTAGTTTTAGATTACTGGAGCTCCAGTAACACGGCCATATGTGAGGATGATTAAAGTGCAGATGAAGCTTTGGAGGGAGCAGTTTTTCGAATATCTGCATCTATTTTACTTATTACTGCCAGTTTCCAGTTGGCCACATAGTAATAGTGCTGTTTAAATTAAGTTACAGTGTTCTGGTACAGAGTTCTGCTGCTTACAGAGTGCTTTTTATAATAAAAAATAAAGTTTTTTATCTTCTTTAATTCCTTTGATTTCTTCATGGGCACTATTTATGAGGAGCCACACTGGCAACTGGCCTGAAACTTCTGCAGTAAAAGCCACGGGCAAGACAGGCAGTATTCCAAAAATCTTAAATTTGGATTGCATCCTTAGTTCCCATCCCTCTGTGCTGGCTGAGCTCTGAGCATCTCACTGGTCCCTGAGAACGTGGGCTGGGCTGCATTTGCACACACTTATCTGGGATGAGAAGTGTCTGCATCAAAGGACTGATTTCTCCTTAAACTGCCCGGGTGGATGGGCTCTGGATACTCCCATTTACCCCCACTCTCAGTACTAACCTAGAAAGCAGCAGGGAGGCGTTTTGGTTGCACAGAAAGCAGAAATGGAGTTACCTCTGCAATCTGCAGCCAGTCCATGGATATGTTGGAGAGATAGAGAGGAGACTGGGGTGAAATTTGGTGGTGGTTGTCCATTTTAGCACCCCTTTGCTTTTAAGAATATGATTGTAAGGAACCTGCCAAGAACTATGGAATCGCCCCTTCTCATTAAAAAAAGGTGTTTCCTCAATTCAGGAGGATGTTTCCTTGACTTCAGTCCTGAAATAGGGAGATAAATGTTACAGGTTTTAGCAAAAAAAAACCAAACAAAAAACCCCAGCATAGTCCTGATCTGTGTAATTACCAATCCCTGGTTGGGATCAGACAAAGAGGGGCAAAGTGGTGAGGGGTATCTACAACCTGCTGGAATAGAGTGTGGTACATGGAGTGCAGATGTGAACTCAGCCCATCCTCCAGGCGTTTGTCTGTACATTTGGGGTGCAATACTCAGGATTCAGTGTTCCTCGTGTTACTGCCACCAGGAACATGTGCAGAATTGGGCACTGAGGTTGTGAGCATGGACAGGGGAGGATGAGCTCATGTCCAGGATCTGGCTTGCATTTGAAATGAAATCCCAAGATCCTCAGCATTCCTCAGTTCTTTCACTAACCTGCTCATGAGGATGTGGCATTAGTCAAAGATTAAAAAGAAATCAACCCAAAACAAACCAAAGGAAGAGGTTCAGTAGATGTATGCCTTCCCCTCAGAGAAACACAAGCTTTAATTATTGTTTTTCTTCTTTTACAGTGAAATAAATGCCCGGCTTGATGCTGTGTCTGAAATTCTGCTGTCAGAATCCAGTGTGTTTGGTCAGATCAGAAACCTTCTTTGTAAGCTGCCAGATCTGGAGAGAGGCCTCTGCAGTGTTTTCCACAAGAAGGTATACCCATCATTACACTTATTTATTGTTTTCTAAACAGCATCACTCCGTCTTAGTGTACTTCCTTTGGTTTTGCATGTTTGCTTAAAAATGTTTTGTACTTAGCAAGACTGAGGCTGACATTAAAGGGATGTGGGTTTATAGAAATCAGATGTGGTAAAATCTTATTTTGTGATCGGTGATAATGCTGATAGAAGAAATGTTTGGGTAGGGTTCTAAAGCACACGCTTTGGATTGCTAATGGTAACAGGAAAACATCTTTAGTACTCATGATTTAGTGTCTGGATTCATCAGGGTGGGATGGTGCAATAGACCCTTCTGCCATAAGTGAATTGTTATTTTCCTTTAGGCTAAAGCTTTGCATTCCATATGCTTATCTAAAATCACATGTGCAAGTGGAACTACTTGGCTGTAGTTAGCTGTTTCCAAATGAATGTTGGTTTGTTTATAAACTCTCTAGTTTGGACCTCATGTCCACATTTTAATAAGAACCACTTGTAATGAGACACTGACAAATCTTGGTTGAAGCAGATTAATGTGCCAGTAGCATCTGTGGAGTACTTCATGTTCTTCTATTTCACTGTTCTGCTTAGAGGTTTTGACAGTTTGTTTTAGATAAAGGAATAGATGGGTAGAACGAGAGCAAAGTTGTAATTTTTTGGTTGGCACAGCATAAAGTTTTCCTGTCTCTGAAAATCTGAAACCCAGTTATTGTACAATTTTTAAAGCCCAGAAGTTTTACAGTGTTTGGCTCTTGGAAAGGGTTGTGTATTTCAGTGAATGGATACAGAGGTCCAGCCATAGGAGAGTTGTGAAAAGAGGGAGTGTCCACCACTTTGCCCATCCTCTAAAGTGTACCGTATTCACATGATACAACTGTTGGGATTTTTTGTCCAATTACAACTTCCCAGGAATTAGATAATTCACCTCTTAATGGTTTAACTCATTTCAAGTTTCATACATGATACTGTTTCTAGGAAAATATCTTCATTTCACAATTTCCTGGCACTGCTCTGCTGCTGCCCTCTGGGGTGTTTTTGTTGGGTTTTTTTGTTTCGTGGTTTTTTGTTTGGTTTTTTTGTGTTTTTTTTTTTTTTTGTGGGGTTTTTTGGGGGGGGTTTTGGTTTTTTTTTTTTGGGGGGGGGTTTGGGTTTTTTTGTTGGTTTGGTTTGTTTGGTTTTATTTTCTGTATGTATTTATTTCTTCAGATGTCCCTCCCTGCTGTAGAACTGCTTGCCTTTCTCCACTTCAAGCTCATTTTTAGGTGGAACCATGCAGAGATCCGGGATTTTCATGTGGTTTTTGACATGAGGTGACAATGCAGTTTGTCTGAACAGCAGCCACCGTAGCATGAAGATGTGTGTTTAGTGAATCAGATGTTGGATAGAAGCTGCAGGAGAGGAGAAATGCTCCAGCAGAATCCCTAAAAAGGGTAAATGAAGGGGGAAAGCTCTAAGCACACAATTTCCATTTGAGGAATTTACTTCCCCTGGTAAAAACCTGCGTAGTGGAGAGGACCTGAAGCACTGAGTAATGCCTGAAGACTTCTGGGACTTTGAGGAGGTGGCAGTTCCCTGAGAGACTGGGTCTGTTTTTAATATAGAATCAAAATCAAGCTCTGAGAAACTGATTCTAAAGCATAGATGGTGAATATCCTGAAGAAAGGTCCCAGTGAAGCAGATATGTGTTCAAGAACATGGAGTAACTGGGTTTCGTAGATTTTTTTGTGGTTTTTTTTCCTCCCCAGTGAATGTTGCCATTTCAGTTCACACTATAGAACCGTCTCCAGTTCTGTTAATTTCAGATGTCCATCTCCCACATGCTCAAAGCGAGATTCAGTTCCATTTCATTCCCATTAAGGGATCCAAGACTCTGACCAGAACACACTGATGGCTTCACTGAAGGAATGTGCTTGTTAATTCAGTGTCAGCTGCAGGAAAAATAGGTGAATGTGACAAGCATTTCGTCCTCCAGGCCTTTTGTACTTCAGTGAAGTCATTATTGAAGGAGGTGTGCTGTCCAAGGAGACTCTGAAGTGTACAGAAATGGCTGGGGTGTCTCAGTCATTCCAAACATTCTCTGGAATGTTCTTTACATTCAGGTCAGCCACTGTAGAAATTTTATCATGCAAAGCCCTGTGCACCAGTAACCTCTAGAGAAGACAGAAGAAAATGAAGTAAAACAATGGTCTGTAAGGCAAAGCATCACTGTCTGTTTTCCTGGTCTGAATTACTCCTCTTTTTTTTGAAAGCTTGCTAATAAATCTTATCTGGTAGCATAATTCAAGCTGGCAATTGTTAACCTGGCCTTTCACAAGTTCCCATTGCCTCAAACCTCCAAGACCTGTTTCTGATTTACCCCAGGTATAAGCAGTCTGGAATTAGAACAGTATTTTTTACAGTAGGAATTAGGTATTACCTTGGGGGTCACAGTTCAGCTGCAGTTCTGCCCCAGCCTGGAAAAGGACTGTGGGAGTGGTTAAGGAGACAAGAGCAATATTGCAGTTGCCATGGAGAGTGGAGTTTCTTCTCAAGGACTGGTTGTTGTTCTGGGTTTGTGCAGGTCCAGCACTTGACATCTCGCCAGGCAGAAACGCTCTCCACTGCAGAGGGGTCTCACTCCTCTCTGTGCAAAAAGAAGGGTGAAATGAAGGGAGAGATGAAATGTTTAAGGACTTCTGGGTAGCACTCAGAAGCTGACTGCAAAAGAATCAGAGAGACAGGGAATTTTAAAGAGCTTTGTCTCACTGGTGCCTGGGGCTGATGCAGAATCAGGCCTTGGTACCAGAGGTGGTGCTCAGGGTTTTCCAGCACCGTTTGGCCTGTGGAGCCTGAGGAGAACGTGAACAATTTGCTCCACACACATTTCCCTCTGGCATCACTGGGAAAAATGAATGGCAGGAATCTACTTTTTTTTTGCCTCAAAGCGGATACTGTTTGGCCTTGCCTTGGAGCGTGGCAAAAGAGGGTCAGTGACCGATGTTTGAACAGGTTTTAAAACTAGTACAGAGTAAACATGCCATTTGCACTTTTAGAAATGTGTCCTACAGGGCCAACCTGATGTTTCTTGCTGTTTTCATGCCTGTTTTTTCAGAGTGTTTCTGAAGATAAATATTTACACATGCTCAACCCATAGATGTTTATCTTATTTGTACCCTTCGCTCAATAAACATTATTTTCTGACTGAAGCACAGTCACCAAAGGAATCATCATAACAATTGGCCATTAAATGTACAAAGCAGATTAAAGTGGAGCTGTTTACCTAAGGAGGGAGAGCAATAATCAAACCATACCACCACGTGTAGTAAAACATCATTTCAGTTTGTCCTGCCTCTGAGTTGAACCCCAGGCTCTCTCTCAGTTGCAGTTCCTTACGAGCTGCTGCAGTTGGGAAAACCTGCTCAGATCTGAATCAGGCTCTGAAGGTCACCTGTCAGGCTGCTCACCTGAGCAGAACAGAGCAGGCAGGTGCTGCAAGGGGGCTGTTTGCCCGCAGCCTCCCTGAGGGATTTGCCTTCCCATTTTCAGTGAATATTTCACTATTTCTGGGACACATTCAGACTCCTCAGAGGACAAGGGTGCATCTCAGCTGGGTGCCAAGTGTTAAAATCATTCAGTGATGCTGAAAATGTGCCCTTCCCTGGAAGGTACATTTGATATTTCATTAAAGAAGGTGTGATTTTCAGAATATTCAGAGAAAAATGTGGTTTTGGTTTTTGGTTCGTGTTTTCTTCTGTGAAATGAGTACCTGTTATATATGCCCAAGAAATTAGTTACTACTTGTATATAATGTTTTAAATACATTTTCACCATAGGATAATCCTTTGACTTCAGCTAACATATACCTTGTATTTTTTACTTTTTTTTCTACTGTGATAATAGCATGCACATCTTGCTTATACTACATTTTTAATCTTTTAAAGAATCTGCATCACAGATATTTTTAGTTTTGCAATGCTAAATGCTGATTTGAGCAAACTGTTCCCCATTAAGCTGATTAATATAAAGTCATAACAAGGGGACTTAGTAATCTTAAATACCTCCTTTTTCCCAAACCTAAGTCTGTTCTCTATGCTAAAGAGATAAAGGTGGGTATTACAATTTGAAAGGAGTGATAAATGTGTACTGCATTTAGACACCCGGTTTTTTTTTAAATTTGAAATGCTTTTAACTTGGAGCAAGTGGTCAGTGGCTGTCAGCTGTGGGTCTGTGTTGGAAACAATTTCAATAATGCAAACAGGGCCGTCAGTGTTGCTGAGGGGGTGTTGGATCTCTGTGATCTTTCCTGTATCCTCACTCCAGCCACCCCATTTTCAGGACAGTTTGGTAAACTGCTGGTTGAAACTATTGTTTGCCATCACTGTCAACTCTGAGGTTATTTCTCCAGTTCCAGAGAAGTTATGGCTGTCATGTTGTCATCTCTAAAATAGACTTCAAAAATAGCATTGTGAGAATCTTCTGTGAATGCAAGACTATTAATCCTGCTTTACATAAACAATTTTTACTGAGTTTTAAAAGCTTCTAATTAATAACACAGTCATGTATCTTTTGTAAGTTTACTTAGGATTTGAATGGAATCAGTCCCACTGTAATGGAGCCCAGCTTTTCAGAGTTATTAGAATGTATCTATTCCAAGTTATCTGTTTGCTTAGGAAATTATTTCTGCTGTGGAGACATTAAATTTTAGATGCAATGTCCTGCAGTGTTGCTAAAATGGAGCCAGGGGAAACAGAATACTCTGAATAAGCACAAAAGGGGTATGCTCACCCCCATTCTTGGGGACACTGTTTAACAAGGTTGTTTGCAGTAAAACGTGGTGAATTTCCCTTTCTGCAAAGGTCTGTAGTCACAGAATCAAACAGGTTTTTACTGAGCGGGTGACTCTTAGAGAGTCCTGTAGGACATCAGAGTTGCTGTGAGGAACTTGAGCATGTTTATTAACCATCTTCTGACAAATCTCATAACTCCAAGAGTTGTTTTGGGTGCCACTGCCTTGAAATTCAGCTTTCTTCTCTTAGTGAACCCTCAGCTTCACCAGCCTCACCTGCTGGCAAACACCTCAGCCAGGTGTTCTCACAGATACCCACAAACATCTCCCTCTCCCACACTCTTACACATCGTGTATTCATTGGGGCCCTGTTTATTTCCTTTCTTAAAAAAGAACAGTTAACTCCCCACCCCCATAAAGACCCCTGTGGAACTGATGTGTTTCTGAGTGTGCACATCTGCTTGTGCCTCTGTCCTGGGCACTTTCCCCTGTGAGTCACTCTGCTGCCTGCAGGGACCTCCTGAGCACACCCTGGAGAAGTCTGGCAGGACTTTATCCCTCATCTGCATGGATGTGGATGATGATGGTGATGATGCAATCAGTCAGAAACTGTTTTATTTGACTTTGAATCCGAGCCTGGATTTATCATTTGTTTACAGTTTCAGGCCTGTCCTCTGTGCTTTGACTTCAAACACTGTTGACATATTTACTCCTTTATTATTTTGTTTTATTTTGTTGTCAGAACTTTTGCAAGATAGATGCATTAAGTTCCAGATTATCCGAAGGATGATGATAAATTGCAACAGTGCAGAGGAAACTCAGAGTTTCCATGAGGCAGAATAGTGAATCGTTTATGAAGCAAGACTGAAAAACCTTTCTTTTGTTAAATTGATGATTAAAGGAGAACAGAAGGCTTAGAGGTATTTGAAAGTTGTTAACAGCAAAACAGTACAGTTAGTGTAATACAAAAGAGTAAAACTAGAGGTATTTGGATTAATTTAATGGAAAGGGAAATTGTGCTGTCTGATAACACTTTTACATGATGATAGTTGTTGCATCATAGATTAGTGGTAAGCACACAGTGTCTTGAAATATATGGGCCTCAGAGCAGACAAAAAAGAAAACTAACACAATAAAATTGGAGCATTTGCAGGGAAACCTCCTGGTGAGTCTGCTCTATCCTTAACTCTGTGGTTCTGTAAAATAAATGAGCTTAGGTTTTCCAGAAACATTCAGAGTGCAGTGTCTGTGGCCCCCCTGAATTCCTAACCGTGGTTAAATTGCATTTTGGCAAATACTTGATTCTGTGTTTGGGTTTAGGCATTCCTTGGGAATAACTACAGTGTAATGGATGAGAGAATTGCCTTAGTTCTTGCATTTGAGTGTGGGACAGAGGAGAAAGAAAAATTTACTTTTGGGGAGAAATTGAAAGACAGAGGATGACAAAATAAAAATGTAGATGTATTCTATGAAATAGTGATTGACTGTAGCCTACCTGTTCTGTGAGAACCACATAGCCCTGTCCAGAAATTAAATTCTAGATTGCTGTGGTAGAAGAGAGAACAAAATGTTGTAACAGAAGGATGTGGCAGACAACGAATGTTATATATCCTACTGCCTTCCTTGCATCCTCAGGTAAGAAAATTAACTGCTTTTCTTTCAGCATTGTCAGTTGACTGATAGGAGAATTTCAGAAGACTAAAGGAGGAATGTTTCTAAAGATCAGTAAAATATGAAAATACACCAGCATAATTATTTATGAACAACTTTCTTTCAAACCTTCTGAAATTAGAATGTCCTGGGCGTGCAACTGAATCCAGCGAGGTTTGAGAGCACTGGGTGTCCACAGGATCAGGTTTCCCTGTGCTGTGCAGCTGTGGTGCACCACAAATGCAGACCCAGTGCTGCACAGAGCATTTCAGAGCCAGCATTGCCTCCTTGGTGGGTGCCTGGGGCAGCTGGGGCATTGGGAGTGCGCAGGAGGGAATTGTTCCAGGAGGGAATTGTTCCAGGAGGGGTGGATGGTGGCTGCTTGAAAAGCCCTTCCTGAAAACGAGCTGAAGGTAACAAATGGTGCTGGGGAGCACCCAGAACCTGACAGCAAAATGCTTGAACCACATCACAGGTAAAACATGGATGGTTCAGAAAGGGAGAGGAGATTCTTGAAGCAGGTGGTTTTGGTGAGGAGCTGCTGTAAGGGAGCTGCAGTGTGCTCCTGCTCTGGGAATGTCACAAGTGAGGCTCTGGCCATGCTGTGTGTGCTTGGCCCCAGTGTGGGATGTTCCCTTTTACAGAACACAGAGGCACAGAATACTCTGGATGAGTGCCTGAACCAGGTTGGAGAATCCTCCCCTGTGATGAGGAGAGGATAGAGGGTGAAGAGTGGGCTGGTGTGTTCTCTGTCCCTCCTCACACAGGCCTGGCAGCAGCCAGGCAGAGCCCAAGCTGTCAGTAGCTACGAGCACTTTCAGCAGGCTGCTGGTTTTCCCTTTCTCTGTGTTTTTCCTTCTCCTTCCTGTGTTCTTGTTGCCAGTCTCTCCCTGTCTGTGCCAACCTTGCCTTTCAAACCTTGTCCTGCCAGGGCAGCAGCCCTGGGGTGCACAGGACCATGTGGACAAGGTCTAGTGCTCCTGCAGTTACCCAACCTGCTTTGGTTTTTTGTTGTTTGCACATCATTGCCCCTTTTTCTGCCTTTCTGTGCACATCTGCCCCCAGCAATAGGAACACTGGAGATCAGCTCTTAAAGATTTACTGAGGACAATGGTTGAGACATTTGGTGTGATTAGTTAAGCCCCTGAATGGGGCAAGATGGTGCAGCTCTGTTACTGCCCATACATTTTATTTGCACTCTGTCACATTTTAAAAAAGCAAAAGAACCTGTAGGTTTTCTGTTAGTGAAAATATGATGCATTGTAGTGATTCAGACATTGCTTCCCTTTTCAGTGCTCTACCCAGGAGTTCTTCTTGATAGTCAGCACCCTATCTCGTCTGGACTTGGAAATTCAAGCTTTTGTCCCAGTCATACACTCCCATGTGAGATCTCCTCTACTAAAAAATGCACTACTGGAAATCCCAGACCTTCTCTCCCCAGTAAAACAGTATTTAAAGATCCTTAATGAAGAAGCAGCCAAGTAAGTAGAGAAGATATATGAGTCTTCTGTGCCTCGTAGGCTTTCTGAGTAAATGTGTTCAGTTATGAAAATTACGCAGCTTGGTTTAATACACCTTAGTTTTATTTTTATTTCATATTTATGTATGTACAGCTCCTTCTAGTTAAAGCAGAGCTTGTTGTTATCTATGGCTTGCATTCCTTTTTTTAAAGTTAAACTAGATGAGGGAGTATTTTGCCTAGTGGGTGTCTGCCTCAGCCTGAATGATTTTTTGGAAGTTTCTCACCTGTTTTGGGTGATGAGTTTACAGGAAAATATGGTCTGCATTATGTTAATTTGTTTAGCAGCTTTTTAATTTTTTTTTTTTTT